>JAREIK010002053.1:387628-423555 GCA_029783825.1 Sapria himalayana
ATATTTTCTTCTTCTCATGTTTTCTTCTTCTTCTTTCTTCTCTCCCCTGCCTTTTTCTTATTCATCATCATCTTCTTCATCTTATTTTTATTCATATTTATATTATTATTATTATTCTTCTTCTTCTTGATTGTCTCCTCTTTTTCTTCATCTTCTTCATTATCTCCCTCTCTCATTCATTATCATCAATATCATCATCTTTTTCTAATTGTCATCTTCTTCTTTGTCTCCGGCTTCATTTCCTTTTTATCCGTTGTCTTCTTTTTTTATTTTTCTGTCTTTTTTTTTTCTTCATCATCAACTTCTTCTTCTACTTTATCTTTTTTTTTCTTCTTATTTTTCTTTTTTCATCTTCATCTTCTTAGTCTTCTTCTTTTTCTTCATCATCATCATCATCATCATTTCCTCTTCTTCTTTGTCATTTTTATCTTCTTAATTTTTCTTCTTCTTTTTTATCTGTTCTTCAACTTCATCTTCGTGTTCTTCTTCTTTTTCTTCATGTTCTTCTTCTTTTTTTTCTTACTCTTCTTCTTCTTCTTCATGTTATTCTTCTTATTATCTTCTTCTTCTTTATCTTTGCCTTTTTTTGTCTTAATCATATTCATAATCATCATCACTTTCTTCTTTATTATCTTCTTCTTTATTATAATTTTGACTTTCCTTTGGCTTCTTAGAGTTCTTTCGATCTTAGTATTTAGAAAAAATAAATCTAATTCTTGCTTTCTATGAATGAATTATTTCCTAAAATTGAGAAATATTAAGATCAAAAATGATTAGTCGCATCAAACAAAAATATGCATATTTTATTTATGAAGCTCAAAAAGACCAGTGTCTTTATAATACCTTGTTATTATTTCATATCTTAGTGATTTTTGAATTTTTTTTACTTGTTCAAACTAGTGTTTCTCTATTTTATCTGAATATTGGCTTAATCATTTCTTTCAATCCCTGGCAATGGTGCCATAAAACTTGGCTACCTTTTATGTATAGATTAAATCACTCTTTCTTGAATAGAAATTATAATTAAATTTAGTATATGACACTGCAAGTACACGAGTCATTCAAGTTGTAAAAAATGGATGTAAGCCTAGATATCATTCTAATGGAGATTGATAATAATTGAATTACCAACTATCCAAACTACTAAAGATTCACAGTATCTAAACCATTAAAAAAGATGTTTTCAGTTGCTAACTAAAAGAAAATAAAAAGCAAGTACTAAAACTCTAAACAAAAGGTCAAATAAAATTCATAAAGATAAATTGGACTGGATCGGTTCACTTACTAAATGACACTGGTGCAAGATGCTATGGTTTAGCCAATTCTTTTAGACTTATCTATCATGCCTTATTTCTATAGAAAAGTTGAAATTTATCAAGCACATTTGTCATGTAGCCATGGATCTCTCCTTGTAGTTATACCTTTCACCACTTATACTACCTTGCTTCCCTAGAAGTCTACGATATAAGGAGTGACTCATATATCGAGATGTCTTATGAGAATTAGATATTTTTCTTTCTCAATACTTCATATCCATTTCTAATGACTACAGATTTCTTGTTTCTCAAGACATAAGTGTTGCAAGTCTCTACAAATAGTTGGTGTCTCTTTCTTTAAATCTTTAAAAGTTTTTTTCTTCCATTGATTGGATCAAAGCCAACCAACATGGAAAGATCGATCACTCAAAAGATTAAGGTGATGTCTCTAATGATTCATCTAGAGAATCACTCCAATTCCTCATCTCTAGGCAAAATGAGGACTTCTCTACATGAACTGATAGAGTTCTATTTTTTACAATAGGTAGCCTCAAATATCCTCGTAATAGATTGTTCACTAACACTTAGGATCTCGCCTTCTATATGTCACTCAGAGGGCATCCCAAAGATAAGGACATGACACAATGAATTAAGGGCATTTAGTACTAACATAAGGAACGAGTAGTTAAAATGCACACTAATCCATTAGAATTACTTTATATTTTAAGGAACTTTCAGTGCTTCCTACAGAAAAGAAATTTCTCAATATCTAAATCAGTTCAGCAAAGATTTTGCTTAGATTTCAATTACCTATGGACTATATATAATGGATAACAAGGTGATTGCACCTTGCTGAATTGTCAAATTGTATGTAATTTGTTTCTGTTCAAATTTAATATAACCATTATATCATTAAAAAAATAAGCAACCCTTGTTCAGATTCATGCTTCTGATAATCAAAGTTCCATATCAAAACAAAACAACTCAAAAACTAGATTCATGCTATTCTACTATAGATCTACGCTAAAAGAAGAAAGAAGAAAGTCAAGTGGTACCGTCAGCTTCCAGTCACTTGGATCACCTTTCAAATCCTTGTTTACGAAAAATAATTTATTTTTATATGGCTTGTTCCAGCCCTAGCTTCTAGAGTTATTTTTGTAAAAATTCAGAATGATCAGCCCAACTTTGAATTCTTTACAATAACATCCACATCTCTTTTTCTCATGTTTCAATGTCATGACCAACTTCTAATATCACGACCAAATGTTGATCTCATAAATAAGTCTAGTGTCATGATCAAATTTGATATCATGATTAAGTTTGTTGTCATGACCAAATTCTATTATCATCACCAAATATGCTGTTATAACTAAATATTGATATCACGACCAAATATTGATTTCGCGACTAATTATGATGTCTTGACAAATTATGCTATCACCACCAAATCTATTTTCACGACTAAATTTATTGTCATGACCAAATATTGATGTCATGGCCAAATATTGATGTCACGACCAATTATGATGTTGCGATCAAATTCTACTATCACAACCAAATCTCTTGTCATGACTCTGCCATGATGATCCTTTCTTTCTATCTAAAAAATATGTCATGACTAACTTTGTCTTTCCTTCTTTCTGATCGTTGCGACATCATTCACTAGTTATGACTTGATTTTGGTTCTTCTTTTTATTTTTGTCATATCAGAGTTGATCCTATTGTGACACATTTGACTCAACCAATTTCTTAGATTTCGACTACTATTTTTCTTCTTTTAGCTGAAAACCTATAAAACCATAAGAAAAGTAATTTTTTAACCTTTAACCATGAAATCAATCTCTAAAAAATGAAAACATGCTAGGAAAATTGACTAAAATATCGATGACTTTTTGTCTCATTACTCATATAAGTAATAAATTAAATATAAGTAAAGATATCTATCTCATAGTGATTCTTTAGGTTGTTCGATCAACCAATAGTGAACTAATTACTAATTTCATTAGATAGATATACTTTATCTTCAAAAAGATACTTAGATTCTAAGGTTAGCTCACATTCTTTGACCATGATGATATTTCTCTTGTGTTTAGTTAATATCATATTTGATTATTGGACTAATAATAGATTAGTGTGAAAATACCTATATGCTCTTTTGGCATATAAAGTGGTCATCATTCTCGGACTATTACTATCAAGGATGATCCCTCATAGTTTTCATCCTGGTATTTCAACACAAAAGCCGCACTTCATTCCTTGCAAGGGTCATTCACACATCTACTTCTTTTAGCAAATATGTCAACTATCTTTGAGAATTACTTTGAATATCTACTTAATTCTCCAACCTCTAATCATTTTAAAGATGTGAGATAATGTGATACTAAATACATTTTTTATTTTGGATTTGTAAGTAGGATATTTACAACAATTAACATATCTCTTTCCATGAATCTTACATATAAAAGTCATAAAAGAGATGATGACTTGTAGGGTTATCACCACCATACTAATTTTCCCTACTTGCATGCATCCCATTACATACCTTTCACCATCCACCATAGCTAATACATGACTTCCATGCCTTGGTGAAACTCTTAGGTTACATATTCTACTTAACCTCCACATTATTTGAAAGTTAGTTCTTCTAGAAAGTACATGATGGATTAGTCTTAAATGCATTTTTTTTGCATCATAAGTATTATACTTACAATGATTAAACTTATCTCAACTTTAGGTCTTCACACATTAATTTATCTCATGTATCAAGATTAGAAGGGTTGTCACTTCCTTTTTATCATGTTATATCAGTGTGTCTCATAACTTATCTATCACCATCCATCATGACTAACACATATAAATATACATATTCATGAATACCCTAAGTTAGTTCTAATTTTTATTCATATCCATCAACATTCAGACAATAATATAAACACAAACATCAACTCTTAAAATTCTTAATTCATCACAACAAAAGTATAATCACCACTAACTGTGGATCTCAATTTAGCTAGACATTAGGGAGAAAATTATGCAAGATGTATTGAGAGACATCTCATGGATTCAAGGATTCCTAATAAACACCCAAGTGAAAATATTAGTATATATTCCTAATTCAAATTGAGAATCACATATGTTCTCCTTGGATTTGTCCTAAATGAGGTCAGAATTATGTTGCATAGGGTTCTTGTTGTGCATGATTCATAGTTTCCCCATCTCCATTTTTTACATTTCTTTAACTGTTACTATTGTACTTCAAGCATTTATGTGATATTTTAAGTTTGAAGTGACAATATAGTTTGAGATCATGACTTTCTTGTCTCTTTGGATCTTATCTAGAGCACTAATGTCATAACACTGGGAATGACCACTACTACTGCCTTTACTCCCTATAACATAAAGTCACTGAGCTAGAAGTGACTTTGTGTTGACTTTGTGTATTTCTCTAAGAGTAGTATGGCTTTTACTATTGCCTTTACTCTCTGAAATATAAAACCATAGTATTAGAAATTCCATGACTAGAATAAAGGTACTCAAGTCATGATAAAAAAGTCAACTTGGTGATAAAATAATAATATACAAAGAATACCATGACTATTTTTTGTAGAGTTATGACCGAGAAGTAATACTACAACTACTCAAGAATAAGTGTAGGTGTACCCAAGTAATGATAAAAAAATTATCACGACTCTCTTTTAATTCTCTCTCATCTACTTATTCTATCAATTTTACCCAAAATCACTATACTTTACTAATATTTATCAAATTCTTTCAAGATAAAAAATTAGTAAAATATCTCTAATAAATACTAGAATAAGTACAAATGCAATAAGAAATACTTGCCAAATAGCCTAAAAAACACAATATGGGGAATACTGAATACTGATACCAAATTTTATGAATTGAAGTGATTGTTAGGGTTTTAGGGTTTTTGAGAAAAAATGAAAAAAATCAATATAAATAGAATTCTCATAGATGAAGTACATATCATAGAATGAGAGATCTCATATAAAAAACACATGTGCACACCAAAAGAGAATAGGGGGGAGAGAAGAAGGTTATAGAAAAATTTTGTTGCATTACTATACCTTGCTCAAGACAAACAATATACATAGTTTTTTTTAGTTTTTACACACTCAAACACTTTCTTTTACAGCTACAAGGATTTATATAGTAAGCCTAAGTCACTCGTCACAACAACACAAAATATGACACGACCTCACTTAAACAAAATATGTCTCAACGCCAAAGAATAATGCCACAACTTCTTTCATGTCTCAATACCAAAGGATAGGTTGTGACTTGCATGCCTCTGACTTCCAATAAGTCATGTTGCAACTTCATACATGTTTTGTATCCAAAGAATATGTCACAACTTGAATACATGGAACTTCTTGTCTCAACAACACAAGACATGTGACTTGTCCATATCTTGATTCTACATTTCATAGTGACGATAATGAACTCATGTTCCAAATTTAAAAGTATGAGCTATATCCTAACATTCTTCCATTTGGTGAATATTTCTTTTTCACCTTAGTTGTAGCTCTACAACATTAGAACTTTTTTCTACCCACAATCTTTTCCAAGTAATTAGTTAACCTTTTCTCTGTGTCAAATTTCTTTAACTAAATCAACATATAGTCATCTTGCTACCTAATGAAATGGTACTAGATGTCAAAATACTTTATTCTTGTATGGTAGACTAGATTCCTTGCTAGATGGATGACACTATGATTATCACTACTATTCTCACCAAACTATAATACATAATCAAAAGTACCACAAAGATGCTTGAGTACACTTTTGATGGTATTTCATTACTCCTTTCTAGTATTTGATATAATTTTTTTTATGACTTTCATAACATATGAAATGTCAGGTCTTGTAAATATCGTGGCATGCATAAGGCTCCCGATCATATTGACATACAAAATAAAGGTCATCTCTTCCTTTTCATAAAGGTCATCTCTGCTCAACTATTAGCTTCATACTAGTCATCATAGTTCTTACCATCTTGAAATCATTCATATTATATCTCTGATGTATATCTTCCACATACCTCTACCTCATAAATCTTTTCTCTTGATTTCTTTGGATTTCCATGTCAATTATAAGTTTTTTTTTCTTTGAGATCATTTATGTCTAACATCTAAGCAAGTAACCTTTTCATGAAATAATCATATCCATGCTATTTTTCACCAATAGCACATTATCCACATATAATGTTAGAATAATAAAATTACTACCTAACTATTTAGTACAGATTCATTGATTAGCCTCACATCTACTAAATCCTACTGAAAGATAAACTAATCAAACTTCTAGTACCATATCTGAGAAGATTACTTCAGCCCATATAAAGACTTCTTCAACTTATAAACTAAGCATTCTTTTCCTTTCATCTTGAAACTAGATAACTATTGCATGTAAATTTCTATCCCTAGGTCAACATGAAGAAATGGTGTCTTTATATCAAGTTGCTCAAATTTTAGGTTATACCTTGTTGCAACAACTAATACTAATCGAATAGAAAGATATTTTCACTTCCAATGTGAATTCCTCATTATAGGCAATTACATCCACACTTAAGTACTCCTTTGCAATTAACCGTGCCTTGTACTTCCCTAACTTTCTATTAGCCTTAAATTTATATTTGAATGACAAATTACATCCAATTACCTTTCGATCCATGTGTAACTTCACAAGGTTCTAGGTATTCTTTTTCTTCAAGGACTATATTTCCTCCTTCATGGATGACTTTTATTTAATTGACTCCTTAGAGGCTTTGGCCTCTACTATGGTAATGGCTTCATCTTTTATAGTATGTTGTGCATGATATACACTATCAACATACCACTCATATAAATTTATAACTCATGTAGACCTTCTCAATGCTAGTGATGCCTCAACTAATTCTCTATTAGGAACATTAGTACTTGATTGAGGCAACTCTTCTTTGACTTGTTTACCCAAGTTAGCTTCTTTCTCTACATTGATTCAGAATGCTAATATTCCATATCATGACTCTGGACTAAGTTCCATCCTCATATTTTTATGTCAAGATGTTGAACCCAGTTTCAATATTATATTTTATATCACAACTCAAAACTTAGTTACAACTCTATATCCCCATTTTATGAATCGAGTATGTTGTTCTCAATAGACTCATTATTCTCCAAGGTCACATCTTTTTATACAATATCAGGATCTTTAGTCAATGACCTGTTAGTAGGTTCACCCTTACACTCTCTAAAATTAATATATCTACTAACTATTCATGTCTATGAGTTCCAAAGCTTGTAGCCCTTGATACCTTCTTTATATCTAATTAACTTGTATTTCTTTAATTTGAAATTCAGTTTGTTCCTCATTTCCTTTGGTACATGAACATATGTGTCTGATATAAATACTCAAAAATAAGCTACATTTGTTTTTATCTCATGCAACAACTCAAATGGTGTTTGATCCTTCACTACAAATATAGTTGTGTGGTTCTTTGGGTAACATGATATGACAATTAATTTAACCTTGAATTTTAACTCCAAACCATATCTTTATGTCTCAATACTAAACTCAATTGTGACACCATATCTTTATGTTGCAACAAGTGTCTATTATCCATAGATTTCTATTTCTAGAAATAATTGACTTGATTGTAGCCTTGATAGTGCTTCCTTGCAACTTGTATAAGCTTAAATACCTTGGTCCATGAGAAATTATCATTGATCTCCATGTTATCTTGTAAGACTTGTCATCATAATTAAACTTCATACTAGTATCTATATCTCATTCATAGAAATTAGATTTCTACTTAATTGTGAAATATGCAAGACTCTCAAAATAACTTTAACAGTCTTTTCATGTATCTTAATCTTCATATTTCTATGATCAACTATCTTAATTATTGAGTCATTTTCCATAGTCCCATCTCATCCATCATAAGGCTTAAAATGAATGAACCAGTTTCAATGAGGAGTCATGTGATATGAATCACATACATCAATGAACTAGGTGTCTTCATAAATAAAATCAACACTTGACTTAGCAAAATGTAAGTCTCCACTAGTAGATGACTCCCTGAATGCCAAATTATTTCTTGCTTAGCGAAAAAGAAAGATAGTAACTTTATCATCATTATTAATCTCACAACCAACAAATAACAGCTAGCTGATCAATATCTAAAACTTTTTGTAAATGTGAGAAAAAATAGGCAACCTCTTACATGTACAACTTGTAAAGTTTTTTCTTAGGTATAGTATGTTGACAAGTGATTTTCTCTAATGAAGCATTTCAAGTTTTCTCCACAAATATTTGACCATTCTTTCACTAAACATATTTACCAATATCTTATATGGCAAATATAATCAGATCAAGCAACATGTCCTCTGTTCTATGTTACGCTAGTTACTTATTTCCAAAGATTTTATCTCAAATTTCTAATCAATCACTATTGGTTTCAAATCTACAATCATGGACCATTAATCTTTATGAACAAACAAATATTTTTTCTTCAACTTATATAACTTAAAACTATTCCATACAAACTTCTAGACCTCAACCCTAAATGATGTTAAACTTGCCATGTTTTACTCTAAATCTCGTTTCGATACCAAATGTTAGGAATCTACACTTGGATAATATCAAATTTTATGAATCGAAGTCACAATTAGAGTTTTAGGGTTTTCAAATAGAAGGGAAAAATACAAATAGAACTCTCATATATAAAGCACATATTGTACAATGTGAGATCTCATAAAATAAGCATATGCACACACATACACACACTAGAAAGGAAGAGATGAGAGAGGAGAAATAAGAATTAGGGAAGGGGAAAATTTCCTTTTCTTTCTATGCATTGCTCAAGACATGAAAAATACATATCTTTTTTTCAGTTCTCACGCACTTTCACATTTGTTTACATTTATAATGGTTTTTATAGTAAGCCTACATTTATAAGACATGAAAAAAAAAGTTTTGAGTCACAATTTTACATACTAAATCATGACTTAATTTATGTTGTGACACCAAAAAATATTTTGTGAGTTGAATCCTTAAGTTACTAATCAAAACAACACAAAATATGTTGCGACTTAACCAATTCAAAACATATTTCGAAACCAAAGAATAATATTACAACTTTATTTATGTATCAAAACCACAGGATAAGTTGTGACTTGAATCCTTCTAACTCCAAATCACAATAACATAAACCATGTTGTAACTTCATTTAATTCTTAACTTTATTTATTTATGTATCAACATAGAAGTGAGACTTTTAGTCACAACAATAAAAGTCATATTGTGACTTACTTATGTCTCAATTCCACATTTCATAGTATTGATAGTGAACTCATGTTCCAACTTTATAAGTATGAGCCAAATCATAAATTTAAACCTAAAAATTTTGCTTGTTTGCATCCACTATAGTCAGAAATATCATGAGACTCTAACTTTAAAAAAGCTTCACAAGATGCGAAAAATTTCAAATGAGACAAAGATGCAAAAATATGACTATTATGAGAATATCATAAATAAAAACTAGAAGAAGAAAAGCTCAAATAAAAAGATAAAAAATCAATACTAGCAACATATTTATTAGCAAGTACTTTTAACTCATCCATAACATCTAATTCACACTTTCTATGGTCTACCCTAATTAGCTTGTAAGACTATAAATTCTGCACATAACAAGAAAAAGAAGAAAATATGTCTAAATTACCAAAATCACATAACTGACCAATTTGAAATAAGATTCAATTTAAGTTTTAGATAAAAATTATTAAGAGACAAAATTGGAGTAGAAATAGAGCCAATGCCTACTGAAGGCATAGGAGTGCCATCAGTAGTCATAACAAGAATAGAAGATTACGGAGACATGAAGACAAAAAGAAGAATCTAGAGACATATGATGAGAAGCAACATGGTACAATATCCCAATAAATGATGACATACCTAAAGAACTATGAGTTAACAAACATATGGATGTAGAGGATGACATAACCCATTAAAATTGAGATAGCACATTCTAAAATTACTTAGCCAAAGTACTAGGATCAATGGAAGAATCTGATGTGGTGACTACTTAGTATTAAATGATAGTTGTTTGTAGCCTTGAGGTGGTCTATTCTATTAACATTAAACCATGTTTGATTTCCATGCTTTCAAACTAGAGCTTGTTATTAAAATTGATTCTGATTTCACAACTTAGAATAATGTGCCTTTTATTGACCTTTATTCTTCTAAAACCACACTCATCATATATGATTCTTATGTAAGTCAAATTTTGATTATTAGATGACAATGTATAGGGTACTACCAATATAGAAAGATTTAGAGTAGAAGGAATTCCTTTTTCAAAATAAGACTTGAGATGTATTATTTCAATCAATAACTTATTGCCAACTAAATCAATAGAAAAAGTGGAGAACAATGCAAAATTAAATATCTAAGTCCTTCAAAGTCACTATGAAGATCCAACAAGAACTACAATAATCATTACTCCAATCTATGTGCAATATAGGCACAATATGCCTTTAATTCATATGAAATGTATAAGAGGCAATTGATCTCAAAGGTTTCTTATAACTGAATAAAACTCTTTAGCACTCATATATCTTTGTTGAAGAGGATGTACATTGATCTTCAACTAATATTGTTTTGCAAGATTTGTTTGGGTGCATAACCTCTGTAGGTGATCTTATATCTCCTTTTTCATCTCATACTCCTTCCAACTATGAACATATTGAATGCTTGATAGAATTGTTGACCCAAGAAATAATTTTTACATTGTTTTCTTTTCACTTGTCAATCTCAACTACATAATTTTGATTAATATTTTAGGTTTCTCATAAGTGTTAGTAACATATCCCCACAATTATTTTCTTTAAGAAAATTTTTTATCACATAACTCCACTATGAATATTTTTTTCTATCCAATCTATTACTCACATATTGAAGCAAATCATCTCTTTCAAAAGTCATGATGAAGAAAAAAAATAAATAAGGGTAAATGAAATACCTAATTGCAAGAAACAACTAATTGTATCTGCAAATATTATATTGAAAACAAACTTCTTCCTATGAAATTTATTTTAACACTAGTTGTCATGTATTAATTATGAGATTAGAGAGAATAACAAAGAAATTATCTTTCTATATTCACTAATTAATTCATAAGATAATTTGATTAGCATAACTAGTAGAGATACAATAGATATATCCTACGAGATAATAGTTTCAACACTATTATTAGAAGATATGAGTAGGCAAAGTATGGAGACTTATTTGAAGGAAACATTATATGTGAGGGGGAAGACTTGAGAAAGAAGTGTACGATCTAAAAGTATAAGAAAGGAAAGAAAAAATCAAAGAGTGTGAGTAAGCTAAAAATGAGGTGCTAAAAATAAGGTTTAGATGGGCACTTAAAAAGGGACTTCGAAAGAAGCCAACAACTCATGACAAAAAAATACGGAGTCACAACCTAGGCAAGAGTTGGCTTGGTATATGGGGAGCCATCCACTAGTGATGAGGTTCATTTTGATGAAGATATTGTTGCTCACGTTGATGAAGATACTTGGTATGTTAATATAGGCATGTCATATCACATGGCTTATTGAAATAGGTTTAACTAGTATGAATCATTTAAAGAACACGTGACTATAAGAAATGACTCAATAATAAAGATAAATTGTCTTGAAAAGGTAAAAATGAAGATGTATGATGCATCAATCAAATTCTTTTCGAGGGTGATGCATATTCTTGGTTTGAGTATAAATATGATCTCGCATGGATACAATGATAAATGATAGCATGAGGATTTCTTATAAAGATAATGGTTACAAGATGATATGAAGAGAACTGATACTTGCTCAAGGAATAATGTATGGACCTTTATACAAGGTGTGGGTAACTACCATCATGACTATGGGTAGTGTGTTCTTGAGGTCTAAGAACAATGAAGGCAAGGAGAACATGCAAGGCATGCAATAGAGCCTATCCAAAGATAAGAAGTCCAATTGTACTCTAGAATCATGACATGAAAATATAGTTTCATGATGGGATTTTAAGTTGAAACATGAGAACATGGTGTCATGATAGGGTTTGGAGTGTAAACATAGCAACATGGTGTCCTGATAGATTTTGGAGTCCCAACCAAAGAAGAAGGTGTCAGTAAACTTAGAGTTAAGACATGGAAACCTTATGTCATAATAGGTTCTAGAGTTCAAGCATGGGAACATGGATTTACAACATGGAAACATAACATTATGACATAAAACTAGGTGGGGGAAATAGAGGAGGAAGTGGAAAGCTGGATAAGTCTTAGTGAAGTCATGACATAAAAACATGGAGTTACAATATGGGAACACAATATGATGATAAGAGTTCAAACTAGACATTGAGAGTTTGAGGTTGTGACTAGGAAATATGAGTCATGACATTGGAACATAGTGAAATGATAAGAGACCATGTTATGACATCAATAATTTGGACACATTAGTGAAAAGAATATTGAGATTATATCATCGAAGTGGATGATGAAGGAGTCCTAGATTATTGGAGAGGGCTTGAATCTTGCAAGGACTACCTCTATGGAAATAAAAAGTAGAAGAAACCCAAAGTCAAAGCCACAAGATGAACACTAGTTTTAGACTTGATATATAGTGATCTATTTAGAGGAACACTAAAGGCATCACTTATGAGATCAAGGTAATATTTTTCTTTTATTGATGACTTCTCCAGATATTCTTGGATTTTCTTCATCTAAAAGAAAACTTAAGTGCTAAAGAAGTTCATAATATTCAAAGAACAGGTAGAGAATCAATTCAAAAAGAGGATAATGATTTTGTGCATGGAAAATAATAGAGTATTTTCTAGTTGATGCATTTTATGTTGATCAGTGCATTGCCAGGTAAAACATGATCAAAATGGCAACATAACAAAATAATGTGATGTAAAGACTTAATTAAATACTAATGGAAAAATGTAAGGTGCATTAGACACTAGATTTGCTTAAAGTCAAAATATTAGGCATAAGCTATTGCAACAATATTCGATCTGAAGAAAGATACTCCTACATCAGTAGTGAAAGATAAAACACCCATTAAGTGTTGTATAGAAAGAATCTAAGCATAGTCCATCTTTGGTTGCTTGGGTGTGATGCATGTATGTATGTGTCATAGAAAATGAAAAACAACTTGGACTTCAAATTAGTTAAGTGTATATTTTTTGGCTACAAGGAAGGAATTATGAGGTACAAGTAGTGGAACAAAAAAAAAGATAATGGTAATCTACAGGTGAGATGTTGTATTCAAATAGTGCAATAACATAGAGGTTTCTAGAATTCATGACAAGGTTGACAATTCTAAAGCAATGTAGTTGAGACATGAAAACGGTAGATTACAACTTATCCCTATCACAACAACACATATAGAGTCACAACTCAATTCTATTGGTAACATAGATGAAAAGGTAGAGCTGAGAGCTTTTGAAGACTATTGGTTTTGATGAAGTTGAGACGACTCCAACATTGAGAAGGTCTACACATATTAGAACCCAACTTGAAAGGTACGAGAAAAATGCATGCCTTGCTCTTTAGGTTATAGAAGAGGAGCCAAGTTCCATGATGGAGGCAAGAGCTTCCATGATCAAATGTAGTGGGAACACGCTAAGAATGATGACCAATACAATATATGGGAACCTTATGAAGTTGTCTCCAAATCCATAAGTAATTGAAAGGTAGTGGGTATTGGAAACTTCTAAAGGTGCAACCTGAGATTGAAAGGAAGAAGAAGTATCCACCAAGTAGGAGAATGTTAGGATTGACTCATACTTATTTTGTTGCTACTGCCTATGTTGTGGAATCAAGACCTTGTTCTTTAGAGTTGCAATAAAATAAAAGCTAGAATAGCTATAGATGTTCAGAGTCACAACCTGAAAGGAGTCACAACCTATTTTGTGTGGTTATAACTATAAACTATGCTTTGGAGTTGTGACCTATATTGTGAAGTTGCAACTCATTTTTAGTGGTAAAATGTGTCATGGTGTCTCAAATCCATTTTGTGGTGTCGTGACATCATTGCAATCATGACTGGTTGTATGCTATTGTGACTAGTAACATAAGGATTCAAGTCACAATGTTTTTTTCTATAGTAGTGACATAAATAAAGTCACAATATGTTATATCTAGTCACAACTCATGGCTTAAATTGTAAGAGATTTCTTACTTTATTATATGAAGGCTTGTAAATGTATAAATAAAGAAAGAAAATGATGTGAATGCTCTACCACAAAATGGGAATAGTAATGAAAAGTTTTCATCTTTTTCTTATCTATTATGCTTCTCTCCCTCTCTCTCTCTCTCATGTGAGGGTGTACTTTTTTATGATAGATTAATTCTTTCCTTACTTAAAACCCTAAATCAATATCAAAGAATCCCTACTATACGACACTAAGCATACTAATTTTTCTAGGTAATTTGACATGTATTTATATTGTGATTATACTTATTTGAGAATTTATTGGAAAGATTTTACTAAATATCTAATTTGAGACAATTTGATAAAAATTAAAGAAATCATAACAATTTTGGAGTGAAATTAGTGGACTTGGTAGAGTGAAGGCTTTGAGGAGAGAGAAGCAATGAAGAGTCAATATATTTCCCATGTCAAGACTTGGGTAAACCTTCTAGATATTACTAATTAGTTGCATCCCATTTTCTTAGCCATATCTATATAAAACCAATTGTATACTCTTTGTATGTCACAACTCTATCATCGAGTTATCATAATTTTTTCACTATACACATAGTCTTCAAGAGCATTATATTTTTTTGGAGTCAATCATACTATCTCTAAAATATATAATGGTCGAGATATTATTTTCATTTCATAGTGGCTAAGTACTTTACTTATAAAATTAATCATGGTAATTTCCAGAGACATGACTTATTAAATACATAGCCAAAATACCAACTATTTTGAATCATGACATTATTCTCCAGCATGATTTTTTGTTTTAGAGAGAATTCACTTTGGTCATGAGATTTTTAATATAATGATTTTGTGCTCTAGTGAGAATACATAAAAGCCATAACTATTACTATTGTGGCTTTGTTATTCTTCCTAATTTTATTTATTATTTAGTATCCCAAAAGCTCATTAGTGTGAGTATCGCATCAATAGAAATTTACAAGTACATGGGTTATTCAAGTAATAAAGTGGAATCCTGTTGAGATATCGATCCCATAGGGATTGTATCGACAGTTTGGTCATTAAATAGTGCAACAACTCAAATCTAGTAAAATTAAAATTTTGGATTATGAAATCAATCATAGATCAATTGATTTTTTTTATTTAATTTATGGATATATGTTAAAATAGTTTGAATTAAATTATGTTTGGAGTTATAATGAAGATTGAGTTGTTATGTAATGACTCTTTACCCTAACATATACAAGGTAGTTATTACCCTTGATTCCATCTCAATTAGTGGTCAACTCATAGATATCTCATCGCTAGGTCACCATCGAGATACAATATTATTACTGCTTGAAAGTTATTTACAATCTCATACCTTTTAGGAAACTTGTCAACTATCCTTGATGGTTACTCTGTATGTAGATTTTTATTCTTAGGCTTCGGGTATCTTAAATACTAATAATTGACATGATTTATAAGAGTTTGCATATTTAGCTTCGTAAGTATTATACTCACACAATTAATGTATACTTCCTTGATGTTTTATCAGTATGAACCTTAGGAGTTACAAAGATAATCATTCATATCCCAAATATTATTTATCACCATTATCCTCGATGATAATGTGCCTCACACACTAAATGTGAAACTCATTCTAAAATATTCTATATAACATCTATCTCAATTAAGAATTAGTTTTTCTAAGATACGTATAATAGATTAGATTGTATAAATTTTGTACTTTTAGCTTAGGTTATCTTGTGCATCTCAATCAAAAGGGTTATCACTTCCTTCCTACCACATGCATGAGTGAGCCTCATGATTTATCTATCAAAATCCATCATTATATTTCACACAAACCTATCAATAGTCAAAATTATAATTCAAGTTATATTTAATTACTCATCTATAAATATCCATAATATAATATAAATCAAAATGTATCCATAAATATAAAACCATAGCCACATCACGTAAACCAAGTTACACAAATTCTAGATTAATAGTATTTTGATAGAAATTCATGAATCTATCCTAGAGTTTGAGAGCTCCACCCATAACTCTATGGATTTGTATTAAGTCTTGCATCACTTGCTTGGTTGTGAAGCTCATAGGGAATGAAAAATTTACTTATAAGATTTAATAGCTATGCCATGGTATTTGCTTGTTGCATGGAGAAGAAGAGGAATGTGTGATTTTTTGGAATTTTTTTCTTTTTTTATTTTATACTCGAATGATTATACATCACTTTTAAGTAGAAAGTCATGACTTTCGAAAAAAAAACCATGACTTTGACCTTTATCTCTTATGCTCAAGGTCGTGATTCTAGAAAGTGACCATAACTTTGGAATATATCTATATCTTTCTATAACATAAAGTCACAATATTGTGTAATATTCATGACTTGGGCCTAATGTCTCCATAACACAAAGTCATAATATTAAGAAATGACTATGCCTTTAGTATTTTTCATTCTTGTTCTTTATACAATGTTATAAAACTAGTAATGGCCATGACATTATAAATGACCTTTCATATCATAATATGGCAATGACATTAGGTAATGGTTATGATATTGGTATTGGTATCACTTGATCATCATATAATCATGGCTCTAGTAAATGACCATGGTGAAATAATCATAGTATTTAAAATGTCTCTCATGTATATCATATGGCCATAGAGTTAAAAAAATAGTTGTCGCAAAAATTAGCCTTACATGTGTCTCAGCTGTCCATGTGTTTTGAGTCACTATGATATCATTCTTAACTTCTCTCATATATCATATTTCCATGGTACTAGAAAGATATTATTGTACTCACAATTACCCTAAACACAAAAATTGTATTTTTTTCATTCTCTTGATGACAAGAATCTTGACCTTAGGCAATGATCATACTTGAATAATACCTTCTATAATATTTCATGTCCCAAAAGTCATTACACTAAATAACTGTCATGGATTTCCCCTAATTAACTTTGCCTCTATAAATTTATGTAACTCAAAAGTCATAGCTTTGTAAAATTACCGAGACTCTTTCTTGAGACAATTGAGCAATATTAAAGATAAAGTCATGATGCTAGGACATGACCAAGATTTTTAGCACTAGTAGGGTACTTGGTTGTTAGGATGTAAAATTAATATTGTAGCTATTTAAATATTATGAGATAGGTATGAATGTGACTCCATGATAATATCATAACTAAAAAATATGTTGCATAGTAAAAGAATTATGTTAACGAATTAGTAGAGTATTGATGTATAAAGGATTGTGTTAACGAATTAGCAAATAATGGATGTCAAAACTACATGATACTCCATAATCAACCTTTTGGCCAAACACCTCAATTAATTTATCAAATTCATAACTATTCATCAAAATCCACTAAAACCCCAAAGTAATGAAATTGATTCATAAATAATTTATTTCTAAGCTTATACTTCATCAAAAATCACCAAAATACAAAAGAATGTTAGTAGTTTGAATAACAAATAAATACTAGTATAATGATTTTGTTTTACGAGAGAAAAAGCATAGTCATGGTCATTCCCAATACTATAAATTTACTACAGAGAAGAAACATCCTAATATAGTCATTCCTATCATCGTGATACTTTGCTCTAGAGGGGAAAGATCAAGCTATGGTCATTCCCGACATAGTGACACTTAGTTTCAAAGAGATTTTGTCACAGCCATAACATTCTTAATACCATGACATAATGCTCTAGAGAGGCATGCCTAAGTCATGATATTCATTACTACTAGAACTTTGGTACTTTTGAGAAAATACAATGAGATCATAAAGTCATGACCTCAAGCCAGAGCTATAATTTCAAACATAAAATATCTTATGGATCTCCAAAGTATATAAGTACATAAAATATTTTGTGAAAAGATAGAGAGGCGGATTAGATTTTCAGCCAATAGTAATAACAAACCTTAGGCAACAAGATCCCAATCCTGAATAGGGGCAAATCCAAGGTGAATGTAAATAATATTTAATTTAGTTTAGGTTTTGAAATATAAATCATCACTTGAGTTTTCGTTGGAAACTCTCAATTCTATGAGATGTCTCTCAAAACATCTTGTGCAAAATTCATTTCAATGTTGGAAAAATTTTAGATCTACGATTGACATAGCATACTTGTGGGTGGTAGATACATAATTTTATATGTTTATGTTTGTGTTAATATTTGGATTGGATGTTAATGGATATGGGTGTTAATCATAACTAAAATTTAGTATTTTCTCTATATAAAAAATTTATGTGTGTTACCATAGTGGATGGTGGTAGGTAAGTTATGAAACATGCTCACAAAGTATAATAGAAATGAAGTGATAGTCCCTCTAATCTTAACACATGTAATCAACTTATATATGAAAACATGAGAATGAGGTATGTTTAATCATTGAAAGTATGATACTTATAAAGCCAAAAGCATGAATGTACATATGACCAATCCATTATGCATATTCTAGAAGAACTGACCTTGAATGATGTGGGGGTTAAAAAGAATGTATGACCTAAGAGTGTTATCATATGTGTGAGTCATATGTTGGTCATGATGATAGTGATAAGTACATATTGGGGGACATAGAAGAGGGAGTGCTTCATATGGTGGTGATAGCCCTGTGAGTCAATTCATCTTATATTATTTCCATATGTGTGATTCATGGAAAGAAATGTATTAATTATTGTGAGTATAATGCTTACAAAGCTAAAAGTATAAATATTTTTATTACCATATCATATCACATCTTTAAAATCTTGGGGGTAAGAGAATAAAAGTTTATATTCAAAGAAATCATTAAGGTTAATTGATACATTGCTTAAAAAGAGTAGATATAAAAATAACCAATAAATGAATCAATATGTGGATTTGGTAGTGAAATACTAAGAGGATAACTATGAGGGGATCATCTTTTATAGTGAAATACTAAGAAGACAACTACGAGGGGATCATTCTTGGTAGTGAAAGTCCAAGATGGAAACCACCTTGTATGTCAAGAAAAAACTAAGGTATATTCACACTAATGTATCTTTTGATAATCAAATAATAATGAAGTATCATCATGTATAAGGATGTCAATAAATCCTAGAGTCTAAGTATTTTTCGAAAAATCTAAGTCTATCTACTCAACTCCAGTAATCTCTAGTTCATAGTTGATTGATCAAACTACCTACACAATCATCATGGGATCAATATCTATACTTATATTTATTTTACTAATTATATGACATGTATACTTTTTGGAATACATTAGATAAGAGACAATAGAAAAATGAGCTTTGAGATCATATCAATTAATGATAAGTTTTGGCTCCCTCACAAAATTACAAGAAAGTTTTTAGTGTCTTTGTCAAAATTATTTGATTATAGTTTGATTAGTTCACTTGAGTTGACATAATTATTCATTCAAAACAATATTTTATTTCTAGCCATTTGGATACATTTATTGCTTTGTTTTTAAATTATATTTGAGTTTTGTTTTTCTTTATTTTTGTTTGTTTGTTTTGTAGCCTCTACATCTAAATGAGTAAGAATTATATGATAGAGTTAATATCTTTGGACTAAAAAATTGAAAGATTAACAAGAGAACTATTGAGATATAAAGCACTATATAAGGAACTAATAGCAAGCTGGTGAAGGACATGCTATTCATTTACCCAATTCTCACCATAGCTTGAAGGATTATTAGCAGCCAACTATGATGAACAGTATTTCTGGGTCACAGATGGAGCTGTACAAGTAAATTAATTTGAGTTGAATTTGAATTTGAAATATATGGGGCATCACATTAGTATAGTAGAAGAATTTTAGAAGATCCAAATAGCTATGTTGAAACATTTTTGGAGTCGTGTGGCACGATGAAGATGAATTGAGTTAGTCTCCATGTGATATGATTATATTTCTTTTCATTTTCTTTGAGAACCAAACATAAGAGCTTGTTCAAAGTTCTTTTGAGAATATGTGGAGAGATAAACCTTTCTCATCAAATTCTTGTTGTCTCAAATCACCTCTCAACTATGTGGAGAGATGAACCAATTTTTATAAGAGGAGAAAGAGACATTATATAATGCTTGGGACCAATTTAAAGATCTTTTGAGAAGATCCCTACAATATGGATTTAAATTATGGTTTCAAGCTCATATTTTATACAATGGGCTGAACTACATGACTAGGTGTATGACTGATGCAGCCTTGAGTAGTTCTATTATGAACAAATCACCCAAGGAAGCACATTATCTATTTTAAAAGCTATCGAATAATAACTATATAACTCTAAATGATTGAATATTTGAAATGAATGAAGTTGTAATATCAGAGTTTCACAGATTGATCATAAAAATTAAGATTGATACATTTTTTCAATAGGTTTGGAAACAAAAAGATTATAAAAGAAATTTCTATTTTGCAGTAATAAAAAACAATAAATTTTGATCATATATATTAAACATAGAAAGCCAATATTTTTTAGAATAAAAGGAATGCAAATTATTCACTATGCTAAATATCAAATAAAACTAGTTATTTTGATAAATATTAATGATGTAATTATATAGAAAAGAGCTTTAAAATTAAAAATTTAACTAACTTATGGTTTTTGATAGATTTTAACAAATGATAGTGAAAATGAGTGATTTTTGTGGGATTTGAAGGATTGGTGGATTGTTGAGAAAGACAAGAGCAAAAAGTGATGTAAAGTCTTAACATTTCTTGTTTTACAACTTTTTCACACCTAATTAAGCTATACAATAGTTTTTGTATCTATTTTTAGTCAAAACTCTATACATATAGTCATATTATTCTTCTTACGCCATGACTCTACCACCTTATTTACATAATTATTTTATTGCTTAACACATTCTTTTTGGCTATGAAACTTTCATGGAGTCATAGCTACACTAACTCATAACATTTTCATGACTATATTTTATATATGATACTATAAAATATTTTTAAATAATTGTGGTATTATTAGGTGATGTTCAAACACAAAAAAGAATTATAATTTGCTTGATTTCATAACATTAGACTTTTGGAAGATTTTGATAAATAATTATAAAATTGATATATTTTGGAGGTATTTGGTGCCTACGTAATGTATGGCTCATTAAGTGGTTTTGACATATATTCTTGGCTATAACTCTACTTATTTATTCATGACAATAAATATTTTCCATGACTCTACTATCTCATTAGCATAATCTTTCAACAGTGTAACAATTTTTTTTGTTGTAATATTATTACGGAGTCGCAATCATATTTATCTCATAATAATTAAATAACCATGACATTAATTTATGTTACAGTAATCAAGTATCCCATTTGTGCTAAAATTCACATCCAATTCCTAGTACCTTGACTTTATCTTTTACTAAGACATTATATTTTAAAGTTTGATTCATGGACATTTTTCAAAGCCATGACTTTTGGGCTATAAAAAGTAACGTAGCCAACATTACTCGGGACAAAATCATAACTATTATCTATATTTTGTGATTTTTGGACACATAAAGTTATAGAAGGCATTACACAGCATGATCACTTCCCAAGGTCATTGCTTTTGCCATCAAGATATATAGAAAAGCCACAACATAGATGTATGAGCTAATTGCCAAGGCCATGGCTATTTCCATCACTATGACTATTTGATATATGAAAAAGGTAAAGGTCATAGCCATTTGATGTAGAAGAAAGACTAAGGCCAATGTTGTGATTATTTTTAGTGCAATAACTTTGTGTTATTAAGACAAAGTTATGTCTTAACTTTGTCAATGTCTTAATTTTGTGTTACAAAATGATTAGGATCCATTCTAAAGTTATAACCACTTTTTAGAGTCATGATCTAGAGCTCAAAAGATCAATACCAAAGTTAGAATATCATCCAAAACCCATGATATTCTACTTAGAGAAATAATGAAATTCTAGAGTATAAAAGAGGAAAGATGACAGAAAATTCAAGAAATTCTTCTTCTACTTCTCTACACAGAAAAACAAAAGCAAATCACAACAAATAACTATAAAGGAGATTTTTATATTCTTTAGGAGATTCATGAGCAAGCAAGTGATGCGAGACATAAGCTATACTCTAGAGTTGGGGTGTGACTCACAAACCCACCTTCTCCATGGCAAATTCAAAAAAATCAATCAAAATAGCATAGGATTAAGATTTGTGCACTAGATTTTTGTGAGTGCTATCAATGGAAAACTGAGATTCATGAGACTTATTTTATTATATCTTATTGAATCTCTCCCTAATATCAGACTAAACTAAAGTTTATGTATAGTGTAATTGTAATTTATGTGATGCGTGAATGATTTTGTAAATAATTAATATGTTTGATTCATATTGTATAATGGAAATTGATGGATATGATGAATAAATAGAACTTGAATTAAAGATTTGACTATTAGTTGGTTTGTACATATTGTCATGGTGGACTGTAAAAGATATAATATAAGGCTCACTCATGCAAATAATAAGAAAGAAGTGATGGCCATTCTAACCTTGATTTATGAGAAAACATATACATTGAAATCTAAAATTGAGATATGTTAATTATTATAAGTATGACACTTAAAAAGTTAAAAATATGAACAATTTTATATGTCACTATATCATACATATCTTAGAAGAACCAGCTCTCAATTGAGTTACTTTTACTCATATAGTTTCCATTTGTAAAATTTGAGAGAAGTATACATTACTTTTGTGAGTATAGTACTTGGGAAACTAAAAGATACTTATGAATGATATCAGTTTGCGGTCTTTATGACACATGAGGCTAATGAATAAGAATATATATATAAAGTAATTATATGTGGTAGTTAATGAGTTTCATAAAAGGTATGAACTTATGAATAATTCTCAAATAGAGATGATTTGTTATCTTGGTGGTAAAGTATCAAGAGAACAACTATGAGGGAACCATCATTGGGATGAGTTCAATAGTAATAACTACCTTATAATGCCATTAGGGCAAAAGAGCATTCTACATTACTCCAACCTTTTTTTAGTATGAAACCCAACATAAATCAAATTATTTGAATATGTATCATATGAATCAAATGGATAAACCATAGGATATTAAAGTCATACCAAAACACCAAGATATCTCCTTTACTAGAATTATATTGTCTCACTATTGATTGACTGAACTATTGATATAATTTATGTGGAGTCTATATTTGGATGAGAGTCTTATTTATTATTTGTATAACCTATATACTTGTTGATTTTTATTGATTAGATACCATAGCTAATGAGATTTTGGAGCACTATCTAACTAATAATTTGGGTAGCATAATAAAGTCACAACACTACGTTTTCAATTCTACGTCAAATAAACAAGTATCCCACAAGTTTTCAAAGTCATGATAAGCCTTCAATACTATGATTTTCTCATTATAGAGCTATCAAATCAAAGATAATAGTAGTGATACTATTCTTAGTGTTATGTTTTTTAGCTACAAAAAATTACGGAAGGCAATACTTGAACTACAAATTGTTCTAGTACCAAAGCTTTAAGCTCTTGTAGAGGTGTTGAAAGGGAAGTGCCGGGTCAGCCCGGCCCATTTTTTTTGAGCACGCATGTGCTTTCGTGCCGAGCTAGGCACGGCACGGTTATTGTACCGTGCCGTGCCTAGCCCGGCATGGTTTATCAAAGTCAGGCCCGACACAGCCCACTAGCACAGTGGGCTGTGCCGTGCCAGTACGGGCCTGGTTTAAATTTTTTTTTTAATTTTTAAAATTTCCTATTTTACTTTATATAAAATATATATTATATAATATATAGATAATGTATAATATATTAATATTATAAAATGAAAATTATTAAAAATTTAATAAATTACAAAGTTTAAATTTTTTTATTAAAAATATAATATAAATAAATTATAAAGTTTGATATTTAGATTGGTAAATTGACAATTACTATAAATTTGTTACATGAAAATATTAATAGAGTTTAGATTTTTTTTATAATTTTAACTAAATTTAGATTATAATTTATTAGAATTGAATTATATAGTTTTAATATTTAAATTAAAATTTTAAACAAAAAAATAAATTAAACAAAAAATTTCGTTAAAAAAAGTTACAAAGTCAAAAAAACAAAAACAAACCAAATGAGAAATGACCAATCAGCCAATAGATACCGAACCAAACAAATTCAAGTTTCAACGTAACATTAAAAAAACATACAATCAATAAAAAACAAAACATCGAAATCAAAAAGCAGAATCAAGAATAAATCACAAAAATTATTAACTACGTCTGTGACCTTGAGGCATCAAAAATCAAAATCAAGTGGCAATAACAAATGGAATGTGGCATTGCATACTGGCATGGCGATGGCGTGGCACTGGCAACAAGTGTCTAGCAGCGAGCATGGGAAACCGACATCCACCTCAATCATCAATCAGTATATCATGAGCATCATCAACCACAATATCAAGATTACTAACATATGGATCATCATTATCAGCAATCAACTCCTCCACTTTCGCAGCGGATGCAGTCTCTGTCCCAGCTCCAGCACGATCCTAGATGCTAAACCTCGAATCCTTCCAATCCTTCAAACAGGCCAAGGCCTCAACAATATTTGGATGTTATCTCGATCTCCTATCCGAAATCACGTTCACTGCAACAGAAAAAACAGACTCTGATGCTATGCTCGACACCGAAGGAGTCAGTAGATCCTGTGTCATCCTAGATAGCACGGGAAAGGCAGACTCATATGATTTTCACCATTGTA
Source organism: Sapria himalayana (assembly GCA_029783825.1). Classification (NCBI taxonomy): domain Eukaryota; kingdom Viridiplantae; phylum Streptophyta; class Magnoliopsida; order Malpighiales; family Rafflesiaceae; genus Sapria; species Sapria himalayana. The sequence goes on from JAREIK010002053.1 coordinate 412,848, forward strand.
ATAAATCAAGATTCTTAGTATTAGAATGTGATAGGATTGAGCAGTAATCAGTATCTAAGTACCGAGAAAGCTCGCTCCTATGTGATAGTCCACCCCGATGTTTCCCCCTCACTAACTAAATAGAAAAATCATTTCCGAATAAGGTATCCATGTCCGTAATCACAGTCTCACTACCACCACTACCGCCGCCATACCTAGTATCATAGTATGTGAACAAGTCAGTCAACTTCTCGTGAATGAACCCTTCAGGTGGGTCTTCCAGGTTCATGCACGAGGAAATGTAAGTCAGGGTGTTTTCTACCCCTTCCACCTTAACCCTAGGGTCAATGCATACAGCGAGGCAATAAAGAGATGGAAATGTGGACCAGTACTTTAAGTATATGGTTTCCAATTCTGCAACCATATGGCTAAGTGTCGAGCCAACTCGATACTTCCTAAACATGCTACTAATGTTGCATATGCACCTGAGTGTAATGCAAGTCATGGGAGTATAAACTGATGAACACATGTTCGTCGTGTCATAAAAAATCTTTAGGAATTTCATTTATAAAATTTCTGAAGCCCAATCAGTGTCATCAATAATAAGTTCATCACTCTTACTATTGACGTAGTCGGATATCACGTGTTCGTATCCAACACTGACTCCAACATCAGGTTCGTGTAATTCCAACAGTGTTCACATCCGATTGGAATTTCTTCATCTTAAGATTCGTAGACAAACAGAGACTACCAAACTATTGTTGTTTGTAAGGAGTGTAAATATATTTTAGTGCATTATGTATATTATTCAATGCGGGGGAACACACCTTCATACCCGCTTGAACAATCAGCTTAATCACATGACACATGCATCTAACAGGAAAGATCTCTCCTAATGGTGCATCTCTAATATTCCTAATAAACATGTTAATTGCTACTCCATTATTAGATGCATTATCGAATGTGATACTAAAAATTTTATTTTGAATTTTATATTCCCTAAATATTTTCATCGTACACTCAAAAATGGTCGTGTAATCATGAGGACGGAGAATCTCAGAGAATTCTAAAATTTTTTTATTCATTGTCTAGTTAGAATCTACATAGTGGCTGGTGAGACATGCATAAAATGATTCATCGTGGCTTGTCCAGATATCGGACATCACGGTCACCACTCTACTATATGTCATAAATTCATTAATTATTTTTTGTTTTTCTAACTTATACAATTTTAGTATGTCATTCCTAGATGTAGACTTATGAATCCTATGATAAGCAGGCTGAAAATATGTCTGCATGATGTGTACTACCCTTGGATCTTCCAAAAATCGGATCGGAAGACCCATCAATGTCATATGTCTAGCCATGTCGTCCCTACCCAACTCGCTTGTGTATATGAAGAGAGTAAACTTTGAGACTGAATCGATCCAGTCTCAAAAAATGAGTTGGGGTTGCCTAGGATCTAATGGACCATATTTTTTGGTGCATAATTCGGCATGCCTCTTAAGGTGTCCAGTCCCAAATGAACTCTTACAAGTTAAATTTATCATAAAAATTTGCACTGTGCCATTTCTTCTTCCTCATCCCTAACATTTTTTTTGTTTTATTATATTAAAATGAGTTCAGACTATAGAAGTCCTAGTTTTTTGTTTTTTAGATGTTTGGGTTGAGACGACTAGAGAAACCAAAGTTTCAGTAGCCTCAGATCTCTGTGTAAGATTTTCATTTTCTAAATTTAAATATGTTTCATTAGTATTTGTCATTTTTTAGGATTTTTGTTAAACAGGATATAGGAGGTAGAGACTAGATGATAGATTTTAGATTTTACTATTTTAGGACTAGAGAGACACAGAGAGAGTAAAAAAAAAAACTTAAAATAAAATACCCAGTAAAGCAGTGAGGTTGATCAAATGCACGGTGCACCATAGTCTAGTTCAAAATTGCAAACCCAAGTTGAGAGTCCCAAAAAGCTGAGCCGAATGATAAAATCCCGAGTCCCGAGAGAGAGTAGAGCAAGAGTTTTGAGAGAGTGAGAATGTAAGATTTGAGAGAATAAATATGTATGAAAAACATAAATGTTATAGAGAGGTGGAAATGATTTTATAGATTAAAAAAATAAATTTTTTTTTAAAAAGTATTTTTTTTTAAAGTATTTTTTTTTATTTTTTATAGTATTTTATGGGGCAGAATCATGAGGGCCGTCGGATTCTGCTCCTTAGCCGTTGGAGGCGAGATCCAACGGCTGGATTTAAAATTTTATTTTTTTACATTTGCCCGTTGGGGGGGAGGGGGGGGGGAATCGAGTCGGGTCGGGCGGGACCGCGGGTCGGGTCTGATTGGACCAGACCCGTGCTGGCACTGGCGTGGGCGTGGAGATGGGGTGCGGTCTACAGTGTGGGTGGGGACTAGCCGAGTGCCGAGTTGGGGTTGGGGATCATGGCTCTTTGGGTGGGGGTGGAGATGGGGTGCCGGGTGCGGGACTGCGGGTGCGGGTCTACGTCTGACCCCGACCCAAGTCGATTTGTTATGCCACGGACCACCGAACCATGCCGGGTCAGGCATGGCATGAGTCCCGGTTGGCCTCTGCATGGCACGACATGAATGGTGCTTTACCCAGGCATGACACTGGCCTAGGCACGAGAAATTCCCGTGCCGGCCCAGCCCAGACACGACTGAATCATGCCGTGCCGGGCTGGCCCGGCCCAGTTGACACCTCTAAGCTCTTGAGGAATGCCAAAATCATGACTCATTTCTTGTTCCATGACTCTAGGTTATAGATATGAAATACATAACCTATGATGATTCCTAGTGCTGTAGTTTACTATTATAGAGACAAAATATATAATCATAGTCATTCCTAGCATAGTGGTGATATGATGCAAGAGAGACCAAAGTTGTGATCTATTTCTAACACTGACTTTGTGATCCAATGATGAAATGTGTAGTCGCTGTCATTCTCAATGTTATGACCATCTAATGCAAGAGAGAGACCAAAGCCTTGATCTATTCCTAATGCCATAACTTTGTGTTCTAATAATAAAATGTACATCCATGGTCATTCCCAATATCAAGGCATTTTAAAGCTAGAAAGAGACCAAAACTAGACTAATTCCAAAAAATTATGATTCTCCACTTAAATATTCACAATTAGTCGCTCTGATATAAATGGGAAAACAATAATTTTGACAAAAAGAATTCTGGGAGATGAAAGAAAAATGCAAATCTAGGATTTTGTGAGCTAACTTTTACCCAACCATAGGAGAGATCAATGAATAAAGGGGAAATACAAGACATAAGCATAAACTCTAGGGGGCATGATTTTTGACTCTCCCTAGGGAAAAATCAAAGGCACACAAATTAAGTATTATAGATTTAAAGTTTGATTCATATATACTCTTGAGATCTATTTTTGAGTACCAAAAATTCTATCAGATATTTCTCTAATTATTTCATGAGAACTTCTCTTCAATATAAAGCTAAATTGAGGTATAAGGTTATTATATTTGATTATGTGTGATAGATACTTAAAGAAGGAATTTTGATATTTGTATTTTATCATGGTTTGGATATTGATAGATATGGTATTTATGTAGAACTAAAATTATATTTTAATTATTGGTGTGTTTAAATGTGCTATCATGGTGAATGGTAATATGTAAACTCACTCATACATAATGGTATGAAGTAAGTCAAAGTCTTTATAGTACTGATGTGTGAGATAAACCTAAATGTGAAAAATCAACATTGAGATATTTTTCAGGTGAATATGACACTTGTGATGCTGAAAATATGAATACTTTTATAAGTCAATCTACTATATTTCTTAAAAGAACTGACTCTCAATTCACGTAGATATTTTATAGAATAGTTTCCTAAGAGTTTTGCCTTTAGTGTGAGAATCACATGTCATAATAGTGGTTAGTGATGAGTGATCCTTGAGGCACATGTAATTATAGGTGACTCATAATGTAATGATAATTATAATATGAGATTCACATGTCATATGACTAATACTAGTGAGATTCAAAAAAATATATATGTTAATTATGTGAGTATGATACTTATGAAATCAAAATGACAAATATTTTAATCACCGCATCAGTCTATGTCTATATGATATGCAAGGATGGAGAATAAAAATGCGCATACAAAGAAATCATAAAGGATAGTTGATGAGTAACCTAAAATATATCAACTTGTGAATGACCATTGAGTATGAATAATTTGTAATTTTGGAGGTAAAATACTAATGGAACAACTAGGGACCATCATTAGGCATAATTCAATAATTGATAATCACTTGTATGCCATTAGAGCACTAGGGTATTTTTACAAAAGTTCAACATTCATTAAATAATGAAATACAATAATGTCTAAACTATTTAGATAAGCCATAATGCCTAATAGAATATAATGATCCGAAAATTTAAGAAACTTACATACTGCTCAATCTAATCCTTTTAACTAGGACAATAATTAATTGATAGTTAGTTAGTGAACTACCTACACAATTCCCACGGGATTGATATCTACATTAAAAGACTACTTAAACTACTTATACAACACATTTATTAGTAGGATTGGTTGGATGAAAGGCCCTTACCCATTGAGGTTTTGTAACTTTTCTTAATCCTATTGGGTATCATAACAATGTTACAATAGTATTCTAACTCAACAATAATGCCCTCACATACTACTAACCAAACATAACAAAAATACAAAAAACTTTTCCATATAAGAGTTATGGGAATGTACAACATAATGTGAGCCAATATCATATGAATTTTTGGAATAACTTAATGGGTTTTAAATGTAAGGAGTTTCATGCTTCAATTTCAACCATCTGAATAAAGTAGAAAGACCATTACTTGAAGAAAATATACTTGTCTTACTCACATAGACAAATAAAAAAAAATTATCTAAAAGAGAACTAGATGGAATGAATTGAAATGAGATTTAAACTCACAAATACAAAAATAACGATCACTGAGAATCAACTTGGATAATTAATACTAATGATGAAGAAGAAGAGAGTTGGTGTACCATTGAGCAATATCGAGAAAAATTCAAAGAAGTACCATCCATTACACTAAGAAGTGACAAATATTTAGAGAAGAAATAAATTGAAATGGAAACCAAAGAAAGATCTGAAACTGAAAAAGGAAGTTATATTTGAAGAAGTTGTGACCTTTCCAAAATCATGACACAACCCAGTGCCATGGCACAATAAGTTGTGCCATTTTCCAAAGTAATGGCATCCACAAAATGCACTGTCCAACTCATGTCACCAATCTTGACAAATGAACAAGTAGGGAATAAGGAAGAGAAATATATTACCCAAAGTAATTATGCAAATGGAAAACATCTCCCATCTAATCTTCATTTTCCACGAATATTTTAAAAAGGATAAGATAGAAGAGTAATTTTATTTATTTCTAACTGTGTTATGAAAGTTGAAAGTCAAGATTTTATTCGACAAAACTTTATCTCAGATATCAAATTATGTGAAATTTATGAAGGATAAAAAAAATAGCAAGAGAAATTTAGAAACATATGGAATGATGAATATGACCGAGAAGCATATACCTTCATCTAATTTAAATTCTACAGAAAGCTGAAGGAACCTAAAATTTTTATGCAATATTAGAGAGCATATTTTTTGGAAGATACTATGTGACTTGGGATCGAGTGTGAATTTGATGCCACTATTCATAATACAAAGGTTAAACCTAGGTGAGATTACTTTGATTACTTTCTTGCTTCAAATGATCAATTATTTAATCACGTTTCAGAATATTATTATAAATGATATATTAGTGAAGGTTAGTCAATTCATGTATCAATTTTTGATTTTGAGAAATGTCAAGAAATTATAAACGTTTCAGAAGTATGAAAGATGCTTGCAACATAAAATTTTGATTTCAAGAAATGTCAAATGCTTCAACCTCAAAATCCCATAAAAGGTTCAACTCATGTATCAATGGTTGTAAGCAAACATCTAACTTATCTTAAGGATTCTGAGATCCTGGAACAATAATATTAAGAACATGGATGTATCCTTCATTCATAATTATAAAGATTATTTATACACAATCACAATAATAGGCCAACATGTGTATTGTTGCCCATATAGACCAAAATGTTGAAACCCATCTACGCAAAGGTTGAGACATAAATTTCTAATTTTTTTGTATAATCAGGGTCAACATAATTGAAATAATTTTAAGCAATAGAATTGAAAGGATGTTCCAAAATATTATCCTTGACCGTATGTTCTGCATGCCACCTCATGTCTTTAGCAATGGTTTTAGATGAATCTAATAAGAAGCCGATCCTACAACAGAAAGAAATACACTTCCTAGTAATATTGTTTTTCTTGAAATGTAGATGGCCACATAACCTATACCTAGTCTTGTTCAAATCATCTCCAAATAAACCGTGCTTCCAAATAAACTATACCAGTGGCAAACCTAACCCATGAACCATATACTTTGTTTCATAAAAGTTTTTAGTGATTATATATTTCTTGGGAATAACCTAGAGGTGTCAATGGACCGGGCAGGCCCAGCCTGACACGAGGCACGGCACGGTTCGGCAGTGCCTGGCCTAGTACGACATGGGAATTTTTCGTGCTCGTGCCCATGTCATGCCTGTTCACAGCACGAACCTTGTCGTGATGTGTTAAGGCCAACTGGGCCTCATGCCATGCATGGCCTGGAACTGCCCATTTGATACCTCGAGAATAACCTATTTTATTAGTTTATCAATTACATCATATGCATGTCCAGACAAATAGTTCTCAGCTATGATATTTAACAATATTTCCATCATAGATAACAAGGAATGATTTTCATACCCTTTCCACATAAGATTACTAGCAGCATCAAGCATTCATACAATTATTGGGCTTTTATATTAGGATTCTTCTCATATTCATAATTTTGACTAAAAGAATAACCATTGAGATCTATAACCATTGTATGATAATCATTCATTTGATTAGATTTAGAAGGAGTGGTAGAAACCATACAATGATGCTGATATATCATTTCATCTTCTTCTCTATGTGCTTATTCCACACAAAAAAATATACTTTGAAACCATATCTCAGTAGATTATATTTCACTATATCCATATCAAGAAACTAGTGATTTTGATACCTGGATTTTTGACATGGACAATTTAATTTTTTCCCATTCATCCACTCATAATGAGTTGAAGCAAATTCCAAAATTTTTTTAACTCCATAAACATACATCAAATTAAGAAAAGCATCAATTAACTTTTGATACACCCAATTTCTATTATCACACACTATAATGAGTAATGTGGGAATAAGGTATCACACATAAGTCGTGAAATCAATTCATGTTGAGCCAATAATTAGTCAAATTGTAACTAAATGGTTGCAAGAAACTTTTTTATCAGTATATATTTTTTTTTATATATAGACAAATAGATACCCATCTACTTTAGTGAACATTTATTTACAAGTAAATACATGTTTATTTACAATAGAATATATGCATACGGAGTGGTTTATATATCATACATATCTTTATATATACAATAATATATAACTATATATAGGCATATACGCTATTGTGTCTAATTGTAGATACATGTACATACATGTTTACTATATATGTAAAATATAATATATAAATACATCTCTACAAAATATATATATACATGTACACATATGTCCATTGTTTATGTACATACATGTACATACACATGTATATAGCATACACACACACACACACACACCCACACACACACACACACATATATATATATATAGTAGAATATATTCATATATAATGAGTTATAGATTCATACATATGTTACTATAAATAGCAGTACATAACTACATACATAGGCAAACCACAAATATACAAGTGATATATCTGTGTGTGTGTGTGTGCACAAGTATCTTAATATATATATTTATATCATTTTATTTTTGATAGCAATAAAAAAATATGTGTGTGTGTGTGTGTGTGCGCGCGCGTCTACATATCCACTTTCATATACTTGAAAATAAATATATATTTTTATGTATATAAATTTATAGTATTATGTAAAGTACATAATTCCATACATGTATGTACATGTACATGCAAATACATTGACATAAGTCCATTATATTTACTCATACATGTCTACTATATATGTTGATACATGTACACACATGTTTATGTTATATGTACATGCATATATAGTAAATTATATGCATATACAATGGGTTATACATCCATACATTATAAAAAAACCTAGGGTTGGGTTGTTTTGAAGATTAAGAAAATCACAAATTATTTGAAGCTTTTTGCAAATTTTTATAAAGATAGTTGAATTTCATTATGGAAATAAAGAGGAGAAATATAGTTACTAGGGTTTATGAGTGTGGTGAAGCAGCACAAAATCACAACATTGTAGGATGTTGAGATCAAATTTTCGTTTTGCTAAAAAATGAAGATATAGCATATAGGACATGGGCAGGGTTTAATTACATTAAGATACATTTCTTAAAATAATATCATTTATAATTTTTATATCTTTTTATTATATTTCTTAAAATTATACTACTTAATACTTGTAAACATATGTTTGTTTAATGTTTTGTTACATTTAAATAAAATTTTAATTATTATTTATATTTAGGTTATTTAACTAATTTAAATTATTAAAAGTTATGCTAATATTTAATTTTTTATATTTTATTAAATTTTTATTTTAAATTTTTACTTTGTGTCATTAAAGGATTAATAAGAAATATTTTCAAAATATTAAAATTTATGAAATTAGTAATAATATTAATTTTCATAATTTTGATAAATATAAAACCAATACTAATAGATTACATTTTAATCATTCATATTAATGAGTGAATTAAAAATTCATCAATTAACATTTATTTGTGATTTTTTTTTTAATTTTGGTAATGAGAAATTGACCACATCATAATTGAAGTTAGTTTTTGTTAAAAAAAAAATGAAGGATGTGGCATGTGGGACTTGAGTGGATTATATGGTCCTATCAAGCTAAATCAAGCCTAAAATGAAGTCCATCACACTCACAAATTTTATTTTAATTACATTATACTATTTCTTAAAATATATTTATTAAAATAATACCATTCAAAACTTATAAAACTTTTTTCTTATATTTTTTAACAATATACTATTTAACACTTTTGAAAATATTTTTGATTGCGATTTTCTTAAATTTAAATTAAATTGTAATTTTTATTTACATTTAATCAATTTAACTAATTCAATACGAATATAATAATTTATTTTATTTATTTATTTTTATTTAACATTTTTACTTTGTGTCATTAAAGCATTAATACAAAAGAAGTTTTAAAATATAAATGTTGATAAATTTTGTAATACAATTAATTTTTATTAAGTAGATTGATATAAAACTAATACTAATAAACTACACTTTTATTCATTAATATTAATGAGTGAATTAAAAAATCATATATTAATATTTATTTATTTAGGATTTTTAAAAATTTTGTTAATGAGATAATGATCACATCATAATTATTTGTAAAATAGTGACCTCAAAAAAATAAGCACCAAAATAACTAGTGTTAGTGACCACATTACTATTGCTAACACTAGTTATTTGTTAAAGACCACTGTGTGGAGTGTGAGAAAAAAGTATCACCTATTATCATGCTAAATTTTGGTGCTTTTTTTTTCCACTCTATTGAGGTGATTGTAAGGTGATCACAATAAAGTCTCTATGTGGTTGTTATCTTAATGCTTTTTCTTTGGCCTACTACTCTTGTAATGTTGTTGTAATGTGGTTATTAAGTTTTGACTAATTTATTGTGGTCACAAGAAATTGTCTCAATTATGCAGTTTTTTTTTTTGTAGAAGCTATTGAAGTCGTCGTTGTTATTAGTTTTGAAGTTGTTTTCCTTTATTTAATATCAATAGGCACTTAGCGTTCTAGTGGTCCTTTTTTTACGGAAAGCATATTCATTAGGATAAACCTATGAATTCAACTTATTTTGATTATAATTCAATAGTCTCTGAGGTGTTGCAAGCAAATGTTAGGTAGAATTTGTGATGATTCCCTTATCCGGCTAAAACCCAAGAGGGTTCCCCTCATCTAAGGGTTCAACAACCACTAAATCAACAAAAGTGAGTGGGCGATAATATGAAATTATGAGGACCAACAAATTTTTTTTCTATTTTTTAGTTATTTATCTAAATTAAACAATTTTATTAAATAAGAAAAGATATAGTTACTAAAATTGTTTTTTGATGTTAAAAAATGAATTTGGTAAGAAAAATGATGAAGAATGATACTATTTTTTATAGTTTTAAAGTTTTAGGAAAAAAAATTAGACTAGTTTGAATCTCATGAGTAATTTGGTCATTTATCATTTGAATGAAAAGTAAAACTCATAATTCATTCATGTATCTCTATTGAATTATTTCACTTCTATTTCTCTTGTTTCCTCTCTGTTCACTTATCTTATTCATTATTTCTTCACAAGAATCCTTTAAATAAAATACAAAATTCATAATTTTTTTATCAACATTCATTCTATGAAGTGATCAAGCTCAAAAACTCATCATTTTTAACGAAAAATAGCAATGTAATGGCTATAATCTTGAAAGAAAAGCTAGAGTTGAGAAGAGTTAATGTATTTTTATTTTCTTACATGATTTATTTAAAAAAAACTTGAAATTGTGCAAATTCC
>JAREIK010002053.1:429796-550463 GCA_029783825.1 Sapria himalayana
TTAAGGAATGTTATATCATTTGAGAAAAAAGATTTTTTTGTAATTATTTTAAGAACATATATAAGAAGGTTTTATTTTTGACCTTTCTTATTCTTGGAATATTGTAATTATTAATATGTGAAACCATTTATATTCATTAATCCTTCTCATCCAATATTGTGGTGAAAGTATGAAGCTCTATTCTCACTCATGCACAGGCTAAGAAATTATCTCATTTCCATTTCTTCCTTCCACCTCCACAGCTTAACCATGAAAGTTGTCCCTTGAATGTGGTACTAATTTCTTAAATTATATATCTGATTTTTAGATTAATTTGCCCATTTATATAAAATTAATTGGTAAGTTTGTATTCTTCATATCTAATGGGATTCATATCATATCATTTTGATATCACTGAAAATTAAGATCCTAGATTATCCTAGCTAGTGTATTCAAACTTAGAGGCATGTCTATATACTTAAATATCAATTATCAAAGAGGGGATACGAGTTATCTAATCATTTTTGCTAGGCATATTAGTTTTAAATCTTACTTTTCTACTAAATTTGAAGAAGCATTCACAATATCTATGTGAAATTAAAAGAGCTTAAGATGTTCCATGATGACTTTGTTATATCTTTGAGTAAAGCAATGAGTGTTTGGCTAGGTTAGAAAAAATATATATTGAAATAAATGAAAATGTTGAAGAAAAGAAAGTTGGTCTAGAGAAAGAAAAATGACATAAAAAATAATTGATGAAAAAAAAAGTTTAAATGAAAATTAGTCAACAAATAAAATGAAAAAAAATATTGAAAATGAAAAGAAAATTTTTTGTGTTTCAAAAAAGTTTTCACATATTATAAATTATGTCTTTTATCAAAACATGTATTATGTGTTTTTTTAAAATGACCCTATCCTATAGTGCATATTTCTAGATGAAAGAGTCCTAAGAGCACGACATTAGTGGTCTTAATTTAGGAAGTATTTCCGACTGTAGCACTTTTTCACTCACAACAAGACAAAGAAGCTAAGCGCTCACAACTGAAGAGCCTAAACTTGTTGCACTTGTGGTGTGTAGGTCTTCTTTATTTTTCAAATCAAGGGATGGAAGAATAGAATCAAGAGATGAGGGAGGTAGAGAAGGTTCAATGTGCTCACAAAAAAATGAATGGAAAGAGAAATAAAAAGAAACTCACTTCCTTCTACGAAAGGAGAGCTCGAAAAGAACTCTAACCGAGTGGCTCATCGTGAGACATTGTTGGCATGCCTCCAAGAAGGTTGATAAGAGGGAAACTAGGAGACCACGTTCCAACATTTTTTTGCTAAAGAGAGATCAGTTCTAACGTCGAAATGCCTCTTTCTTTTTATCTGGCATCACAGCCTATTCATTCTTCTTTCTTCCTATGGCAAAGCTTCATCATTCAAGCTAGTCAAAGTAGAGCTTATGCATTAAAAACTCAGAGAAGTTGGCAATTAGACTCCCATTATTGAATCGCCAGCCAAGCAAGGGTACCGGTTTAATTTAAAACAAAAGACCTATTTTTATTCTCCAGCTTCGACCACCTAGTAAATCAAAATCCAATTCATCTTATTTCTATAGGCTTTAAAGTTTCTTCTATAGCTACCCTTACCCTAGCTTCTGCTCTTACTAGTATACTACCAACCAATGTGTGGATTTCCTAACAAATGAAGCCTAAAAGCTATAGTCTTTGCTTCTCCAAAAAATCCTACGTATTAAAGAGTTTCTGCTAATGGTAGACTATTCAGGAGTGGCCGACATAGTTTTTTGTTTTTTTTTCCTTTTCCCTATGAGGAAGTCCTTTTCCTTTCAGCATACTCCACACCATCTCCACAATGGTTCGGTTCTTCCATTCGGCTACCCAATTTTGTTGAGAATTACCTGGAAAAATAATGTGCCATGTTATTTGAGAATGGTCTCAAAATCATCATAAGTGTATTTAGCAGCATTGTCATAATGAAAGATTGAAATCTATTTATGAAACTGTGTTTGAACCTTTTGGTTTAGTTATCGAACAATAGAAAGTAGTTCGTAACCTAACTTCATGAGACAAACTCAAGTTTTTCTATAAAAATTATAAATGAAAATGACAAAGTAATGAGATACCCGTAGTAGTAGATAGAAGAGCATGGCCTACATATCAAAATGAACCAAATCAAATTGATTATGAAAAGATCAAGTTGGTTGCTTATTTCTCTTACTTAGCCTAACTTTCTATCGAGAAAACATTGTCTATATTAACTTGAGAGAATTTCTTATATCACAAACATAAATGGTAAGTCATGCTTGAAAGCCAGCATGGATGGATTCCTTATACTGTACCATGAGCATGACATTCTCTCCCACTTTAGTAATTAGTCTATCTTATTTTACTACCCACACAACTGTCAAATGCAAAAGGGTTAAGTGAGATGACTTGACTAAACCAAGCCTACTTTTTTTTTAAATCCTTCTTGAATTCACATTGCCCACTTGCTAACATTGGAGGGCCTAGCAGGGATTTCAGAAACAAGGCCAGACTCTCCCTCAGGCATAGAAACATGTTGGATAAGAGAAGAAAGGTTGTTGTGGGGTCATGGTGAATTGAGCTCTATTGATCCATTGATTTGCACCTATGGGTATAATAAAATTTTTTATTTACAGTCTTGTCAGTCGTGCCCTATACTTTATTTGATTGTGTGCATCCCCTTTATTTTCTAAATCGAAAGGGGAAGGATTAAGTGATAATTCCAGTTCTAGTTAAATTCAACTAGCCTTATCTTAAAGTATGACAGATCCAAATGGTAAGGAATAGTATTGGAATTGACTTGAAAGCATTAGTGAGATTTTCCTAGCCTTAATTCAAATGGTCATAAAAGAAATTCATATGGGAATTTAGTTAACCATTTCCTTCAAGTGATAAAGTGAGTTATCTTTCAAGCCAACCCTAATAGAGTTTGAGAGTGGATAGAGATGATGACTGTCCTGAAGATCAGAGCATTATATGCCATGCCTATTCTCTTTATTATCCTATTCATTTATATTTTCAATATATATTTCAATTTCAAATAGCTAGATTTGATAGTAGTGCTTGCCTGAATGTAATGCATCTAAGATCATATATCAGGTAGAGACTAATGTGATCTCTTTCTTATTCAGAAGGCCCCAAGTATGAACAATAAAAACTTTATCAAAAAGGTGTATTCTCACAATAAGCATCTCCATCATCACCCAAATCTACTTCTACGTTTCTTGACAAGAGAACGAATCTATGGCCAACCTTGCATGTTCTACACTTTATAAATAGTGCAAATAAGAAGTCTAAGTAGTCATATCAAAATAGCCTTTTAGCATTCTTACCAAGGTAGGACTACCTATTTTTTATATGCATGATGTGCTGGCTCTAGATCTTCTTTTGGGAATGTGTAATAGCCCTATAGAGAATTAACCCTCAGAATCATCCCCGTACACCCTCAATATTCTATCTATCATTCGAAGCCTTCTAATTTCATTTCTTGTGGGTATTTGTTTTCCTTGAACCTTCTCTTTCCTTTGTGACTAAACTCGATTGGCCCATGTATCTTAACATGTAAAGAACCTTCATGTTCATGCCCCTCTAGGGTCACTTCAAAAATGATTTTTATATTGAACACGATTGTTCCTTCTTCAATAAGCTTGGTCTTTTTATTTCCTCAATTAAAGTACTTGAATTGTCTTATCAACTTACTTATCAATATAAGACAAATGATCTTTTTGATTGCAACTCCTACATCACACACAGCATTGATTACAACTCCCTTATGACATTCTTGTGATCTCATTCCTCTCCTAGAAGAAAGAAACTATTGTATTTTATGGTTGTGCTTTAATGATAGATCTTAAGATTGGAGATCTATTCTTTACCAAGCATTAGGTTCATGTTCATATATTCATTCATCACAGCAAACATAGAATTTTAGTCTAAAGGTTACCGCTCGACTTTTACTTAAGGACATGAATCTAATACATTTGAAGATAGAACTTTATTGTGGTACTGTTATTATTTAAGATAACACAACTTTTCAACTTCATCTTTCCTAGCTATAATTGGTCTTCTTTCTTTACATTATTCGTTTATGAAAAAGGCATACTAAATAATGGTGATGAAAGTTGGTGGGATTGGCTGTCTCCTTTTACAAGTATGGAACTTAGTGAAGTAGAATCGCAAGTCATGCTGCTTGCTTGACTTGATGATCTAAGACCATCCTAAATGCCTTAATTAGCGATAGTAAGTAGGATGAGTCAGTTAATATTATATATAAGAAAGGGCTTAGGAGAAAGAATATATATTTAGTATGGCCGATTCACTAGGTTCTACTACTACAAGGCTCAATCATAGTCAAAAAAGAGTTTTAACTTGACTAAGAAGGAACCCTAGCTAGTTGATTAACACATGCAAGTCGAATGGGGAGCAAGAAAACAAAAGTGCACACTAGCAAACTTTGGCTTTCGAGTCTACATTTGCTAGGTAGAAAAAGAGGGATAAAAAGTTAGGTAGAGTAATTGGTCAAACTAATCATGCTCGCGACTTGAAGATTGTAGGTTCGAATCTTACCCCCACCTAATCATTTGAGATGCATTTTTAGTATCGTATATGTGGTATTGGACATGCTCAAAATCTCTTTCTTCTTTATTCTTTTATCTTTTCTTTATCATGATGACCATTCCTGATTATCTCCTAATTATAAGCAATGATGGACAATTCTTTTCAACTTCCTAACCACTTGTTTTTATCTTCTTTTTGATCAATTGAGATTTATTTATTATTTTATGTCTTTAGGTTCCCAAGTCTACCTCCATTTGGGGGGTAGTCTTTTTATTTCTCATCAAAATAGGCTACTCCAAGGCATGAGTATTTTTTATTGTCCTTTGGAAGTAGAAGGGCAAGCAAAAGTTTGATATAAAGGGTAGAGGGAGGAAAGCCAATGGAAACCCTCGATACTAGCACTGAGATGCGATATAGGCACGATGACTTGGGCTTGCTTTCGTAATTTTGATTTTCTATTTTTATTCAACATAGATGATGAGCTCGCCAAAAGAGAGAGAAAGTTGCTTGCTTTTGGTCATCTATCATGCATTGGAGTGTATGAATCCATTCTGCCTTCTCCAATTATCCTTCAATGGTTCAGCGAATGAAAAGTCAGAGAATGGATGACTGGGGCATGATTCACTTGGTGTTCAGCCTAAGCACAAAAAAAAATTACTTCTAGACCTAGATAAATATAGTCATGTACTTTTGAAAAGATCCTATATAAGCACAACTTGACCTTCTTCTCACTATCCAAGGTTAACATACTCGTAAGATGTAGGCAAGCAAGAGCTTTCTTTTTTCTCTTTCATGATGCCTTTCACCTCAATACCAATCATCTTCAAAAGTTGCTTGGGACATCCTCTGAATATATCAGTATACTTTTTCTTGCTACAGAAGAGGGATCTTAAGTAGGATAGAATCTTCTTCCATGATTAGAGTTATGTCATATGACCTGAAAGTAAAAATTAGTATGCATGGTCCAAAAAGTGGAGCATAGCTCTAAACATAGAAACATCAATGAGTGAGAACATAAGATAGGCTCTTTTGGTTGTATCTTTGAACAAACACTTCTTTTTATACTAAGACAAGTTAAACCACAACATTGGCAACCTCCCTCAAACCCTTTTGTCAGTCCCTAATCTAGTTGCTTGCCTTGGAGCCTACTTTTCACAACCTATTCCTCATATCAGATATTCCCATTATTGAAGTAATGTAATTACTACATGCATATAGTTTGAGATCTATTTCAGCCAGTGGGATACTTGTAGTTGGAGGACTTTATCATATGATATCTTTTCCAGTTCAAAGTTGCTCCTCTTTTCATTACAATTCAAAGGCCAATCTACTTCTTAATTTTCTTTCATTCCATCCTTTCTTTCAAGAGTGAACCCATCTAGTTACAGTCTAGTAGTCCCCTTTCATGTACACAAAGAACATTATCAAGCCTTGACTTTCTCTGAGTGGTGTAATAAAGTTAGTATCATCATCTATTATAGTAGTAGTCGTCCCTTCCAGCAGTGCCCTTTCCCCAGATCCAGTTACAATTTGAGTTGCTTTTTAAAAAAGGATTCCTTCCACATTCTACTTCAATATCTAAGGCCTTTCTAAGCCTATGCTAAGGTACCCCTATCCATTTGCTTAAGGTCAATCTCTCCAGAAAGTTCCAATCATTCTCAATATGAATCAATAGGGTCCAGATAAGATAGGCCACCCAATATGGGAGTAGGAATGAATACTACTACTATAATATTTCTTTTCATGTTTGTGTTGTGCTTTCTTTTCCCGAAATCATCCACCTCCTTGAGAGTATTGGTCCAGTCAAAGTCTATTTCTTAGTCCTCTATTCGTGTAAAAAGGAAGATCTAAAGTGTTATTCATGGACCCTACTTTTTCAGCTTCATCTGAAGCTTATTCTTTCCATTCACCTCCTTATGGCCTATGAAAGTGAAAGGCGTGACAAGCACTAAGAAAGAAACTCTCTAAGTAAAAGGAAAATGACACATTCATCACACTAACTTGAATAAAAGACAAGTTTCCCACCTGGTTTTACCTCTTTTTTGCTATCTTTTTGGATTGCACCATTTCTCATTATTGTGTTGCATCACACTGATTGAAATCATATAAAGATTTTCCACTATCTATGTCAATACTTGAAATGAAACTAACACCGCTAATGAAGAAGAACATGAAACACCTTCAAACCTTTGATGTCAATAAAAAGAATAAACTGAAGGTGTGACTAAATATAGAGTTATCTTTTCCAATCAGTTTGAGAGGTTACCAGGGGTAGATATATAATAGGGTATTCTCCACACTCTTTCCTTTCCTAGTGCTCTTTTGGAAAATCGAGGCCTTTTAGGATCTAGGCGCATATAAATAGTGGTATTAAAATTTTTAGATTCTGATCCTTTGGTTTTTTGGTGTACTTCTTCAGTCGAGAGGTTGACCCAAGAGTGACATGTCCGATTTGTTGTTGGCCGAGCGAGTGGTATGGTTATTTCCACCCATAATTAGAATGCAATCGAGAATTTAATTTCTTTTTCTTCTAGCATCCAACCATACTTTTGCCTCTTGGTAAGATGATCAGTTCCCATGTTTCATTCTTTTTTATAGACTCCATTTTTTCTATTATAGCTTTGTTACCAAAAAAAAGAGTATAGATAAGTAGATACCCACCCAGTAGAAGACTGAGTTGGCTTATAAGCCTGCCATTCTGTTATCATAAGGTAGATCTTTATATGAAAATTGAATATCCGATGAACCTGTATTTATGTTCCAGAAGCTCTCTTTCTGATAAAATAGGAAATGATTTGATGACTTAGCCCATAGCTTTCCACTTTACTAATTAAAGTGAGTTTCATAGTTTCATACTACCAAAAAAGAGTAACTCATGAAAGGGGAAAACTCTATAATCCTTCTTGATTCTTTGTTCCAATCTAGCTGTTAATCGGATGCCTTATTGAATGCCCTTCGTTTACTGCTTCGGATGAGGATGAGATAGCTAAGAGCTGAGACTTAGGTAGTGTTTGAAAGCTTTTTAGAGGCCTAGTTTCTTGTTTGAAAGGAGATCTTTTTCTTGAAAGAAAATAAGGAATTACTAATTTATTTATGGTCCAGAAGCTCGAGAACGTCAAGAATGAGAGGTGAAAAAGAAGTTCCACGAGCACCCCTGAGGCAGTCAAGGAGACAAGAAAGAGTAAATTCTAATTAGGCAAATTTTGCATTGACTCCATAATCTAAGTGAAAGGTAAGTTAAAGATGGGGATGTTTATTCATTAATCTGGCCTATGAGTATTTGATTGAAAGGCTACTTCCGTAATGAGATATTAAAGTCATTATTTCAGGGAAATCACAATCAATAGAAAGAAATGACCACCACGAATCCCACTCTTAATGAGCTGAAGAGAAGTGCATGAATTGGTAGAGCAGCCATTGGTCAAAAAGTTGCGTAGACTTTAGACCCACTTTGCTTTCATAATTTAACCTTGATGTTACACTAATGAATTCAACTTCAGCTTTGCACATAATCTATTCCTAAAGTTAGTGGTCTTCAATCATAAACTCTCTCTCCCTCTCTTCCAGTGTGACTATAAATACATATTGACAACCTCTCCATTATCACCATCTGATCTCTCTTGCTAACACAGTAGAACCTAGTGTGGTTAGCCCTAATTGTATTCGGAAAAAGAAGCTAACACTCATTCACATAGTTTCATCCTTCTAAGCTCTGGGCCTTTTGATCATCTAACGTAAAAGGTGGCCAACCATTCATCAAGGCTCAGGAATCCGCTGGACATCTCATTGGTGGGATTGGATACCTGCATCCGATTGAAGTTCCATTAGAGTGCTTTTCTGAGTCACTTCATGCAAGGCATTACTTAAGACCAACGGGTGACACAATAGGTGCACGATCGACTTTTCACGCTCCATCCTTCACCCATTCGCCTATCATCTTGAAATAAAAACATTGATTCATCTTCATTATGCTCAATAGCTCCAACATGCCCTAAAGTCTCTTGCCACCTCAAACTCTACCAAGAAAGCATTGCTTTATGTTTGATCCTATGTGCTTAGAGAATGCTACGCATTCTCCACTTTCAGACTTCGTAAAGAGAGGATGTGTTTTTTTTTTGATTTTATCTCTCATTTACAAAGGGAAGAGAGTGAGATTTTCCCCAGCTACCACTATCAATGTGAAACAAAAAAAGCTGCCACCTTTGGCCTTTGGAGAGAAGGAGAAAACATCCTTCATACAAGACTTTTTGCTTCATATGCCCTTACTATTAAAGGGCCTATTGACCACTATGCCGTTGGTCTAGGAGAGAAGAAAGTTACATTTCTTTGATCAATTTTTTGGGTAGGGAAAAGAATGAAAAAAGTTCAAGGATGGTAGTCATGGTAGGTTTGAGAATCTGACACAGTGGAGCAAACTCCTCTATGATGTTGCATTTCCAATGGCGGTGAAACCCTCGATCTATCATAATATATTGATTTGATACATTGATATAGGTGGTGCAACTGCACCTTTAACAATGACAACTGATCCAGATGGCTGATGAGAGCAATCTCACCATTAGGGGTGTGTGGCCAGAGTTCCATTTTCTAGAAATAGAGTTGTTAATTACAATCGATATGAGTCTCAAAGCCCAATACCTTTTAGCATCTATGACTATGTCAATTATCTTTGGAAAACAATGGATGAAAAAAAAATACATTCCAATAAATGGGATGGATAATAAAAAAGGAAAAAGTCTTAGGTAGGCCATTCTCTAATACTTGCAAATAAAAATTTAGCTTTTCTAAAGGGGTTGACAAGATTGGTCTAGTGCTCGCTTACTGGAAAAGAGGGTCACTCTAAAATATGGGTTGGATTCTAAGGAGACATTCAGCCCTATTGCTAAGATTACCATGGTTTATTTCCTTGTTTCCATTATTACAGCAAAACTAATACATTGTAGTTGATCGGTGTTGTAGGTTGAATGCCTTGTAGCCATTACACACCATCTCATAGTTTTATTAAAAACATACTACATTAAAAAAATTATTCTTTATTAAAATAAATTGTGTTATAATTTTACATAAAAATCATATTTTAGATAATTTTAAAATCAAAATTTAATACTAGAGAAATCTTGAGTTTAAATATATCTAAATATTGTAAACTCAAAAAATAATTTCCAATTCATTCTTAGTATGGCACCTAGTAACTTCGTTTAATATTAGCAGAGAGCCTAAAATATTTTCTAGGCCCATAATCAATAAGAGACATCTAGCAAGATCTTCTGATTATACAAACTATATAAATGTGAAATATAATATTATCCTTATGATGGTCCTTTTGTCACATTATGACATAATTCAATATAATATATGATAAAAAAATACTATATCCAATCATACTCTTTTCAAACATTAAAATATGATCTGACTTAATATCACATATTGATAATAAGAAAATATAATCATCAGGTAGAGTACATACTATTCTTAATTAATTTTTATTCCACCAATGATGAGTGACTAGGGATATCTTGGAATACTATTCAATTTAGCTTTATCGTTTTACTATTAAGTCATATCTTGACACCCATAGTTAGTATCAACTATCAAAGGAATTAATTATCGAACAAAATAATAGAATAATAAATAAAATATTTCTTATTTAATAAAGTATAAAATGACAATATTTAGATCATTTTTATATAACATATCAATAATAAATTCTTAATTGTACTAGTTTTTGTTTGGAACTTTGATGTGATCTTGATTAAGGTTACATTGCTATCACAAGATAAGTCAAATAGATTTGAAGTACTATGAACTATTCTCATACTAGCAATTAACTTCTTCATCCAAATGGGCTCTTTTGCTATATTTGATGCAATTATGCATTCATTTGCAATAGGAGAGCCAATGAAAAAACTTTTCATTAAAATTTTCTAGCTTAATGCATCTCCATTCAAACAAAATACAAAACATGACTTTAATCTATAATCATCCTTGTCATATTGAAGCTTACATATATGTATCCATTTACAACTAGTTCATCTTTTGTACTTTATATTTTAGCATTCATTCTTAGTTCATCTTGAATATTTAAGAATATTCTTTACTATAGTCCAATTACATTCACTAACATCATACAAGTATATTCTTCTTCAACTAGTTTTCTTCGACACTAGATTTTGTTTATACTTTACCATAATACATTTGACAAAAATCTTTTCTTATAATTTTTCCTTTTGAACCTTTTAGGACCTTGTCTATGTATGTATATTAACTTATCAAATTATCATTTTAGATTTATCTTTATAGATATTTATTCCTAAAACATAGGTCGTATAGCCTATGTCTTTAATTAAGCAATAATTTCTTAACTAAAATTTACATCTACAAAGTAAATGTATCATATTCTATAAGTAAGGTTACATCATCATAAAGTGCAATGAAGGGCATCATAATCCCATTATCCTTCTTGTAAACACAAGGCTTATCATTATTTTTTATAAAGTCAATACCTTAATTATTCCATCACAATAAAGATTTTAGATTTGATATGTCTACTTCAATCCTTGAAAAAATATTTGAAGGTCTTAAAACTTTTTAGAATACTTTAGATCGACAAAACACTTTGGTAGTATAGCATACACATCCTCTAGTTGGTTTCTATTAAGAAATATTAGTTTGACATATATTTTTCAAAAATTAATCATAATTTGGACAATGACAACAATACTCTTCATAGATTTAAGCATATCAAATGGTGAATAAGTTTGATCATAGTCAATATCATGAGTTTGATTGTAATATTTTGCAATGAATCATACTTTAAATGAATGCATATCACCATCTATGTCAGTTTTCATTTTGAAAATGTACTTGCACTTGTGGTATTTAAATGTTTAGGTGGGTCAATCAAGTTCCAAACTTGACTATCATGTATGAATTGTATCTTAGATTGTTATTCTTTGCAACTAGAGTAGACACATCCTCCTAGTAGTATATGTGTTCATCATGATCTATAAGGATCATATCATAACTACCAATGACAAAAAAAAAATATCTTTCGGCATTCTCATGTATTCTACCAAGCCTTCTTTAATCTTGTGTTGTGTGTAAATTTTCAAAAAATGCTTGTGATACCAATTTAGCTTAAATATTCAGATTAATGATAATTATTTAAGGTAGCCTGAGTATTTTCAAAATGAGATATACATCCACTAATTTCTTTGGATATGAATGTTTTTGCTAAGATATTACTATTTTGATCAACAAATACTTTGTTCTCATAAAAAGTATGGAAGTAATATCCTCTTCTTTCTTTAGAGTATGTCATGAGTCACATAAATTGAGACACATCCTAGCCCATATCCCATTTAATATTTTTTGAAATGCCTTTGATGATACATATTTAAGTACCAGTAGTCTCTAAAGCACAACCCTAAAATGATATTTGAAGATTTGGTTGACTCATGATGGATCAAATCATATCTAATAAAATCTAAATTTTTTTCATTTAGAAATACCATTTTGTTGATGTATTCTTGATGAAGTTAATTGTGCAATTATTATATAATTTAGTAGGTTGTGAATAAATTGTTGGCTTTCATATTGATAACCATAATCTATTAGAAGTATTTTAATACTTTTGTCAAATTGACCTTGCACCTTATACTCGAGTGGAAAAGTATCATGATATTATAAATACTTTTGTCATATTGACAAATTTTCAAAAGATTAATTTTTATTTTTCATCTGGTAAATGTTGTCCTAAATTTTAAAATCATTAGTAAGGGTGATGAAATTTAGATAATTTCTTTACCTTTCAAACTTAGTGGTCTACATACTTTAATAGTATAAGGTGTAATAAGTTATCAATTCTTTCACTTTGACATGGAAAAACTATTTTAGTCATTTGGCTTCATAACATAACTAACATGCTTCATAAGATTTAAAATCAAATAAATGCCGAAGTCTATCCTATTGGAGTTTGAAATTGTAAATCTCATTTATATGTCTCAAATGATAATGTTAAAAATAAGATGTATTTAAATCATATGATTTAAACCTTTTGGTGTTAGAAATATATAGTTTATCTTTGAGTTTTAATTATCATAGTTTAGTACATATAGACTATATAACAATGAAGCATCCCCACAAACGATAATATCACGATAAATGAAGTAATATTATCATTAATAATAAAAGTAAATCCAATTATATGCACATAATAAATGAAAATTATATTCCTACTCATAGTAGGATATTAATAATAATTTTCTAAATCCAAAAAAAAACTGAAAATTATAGAGATAAAGAGTAAGTTCCTATCACAAAAATTAAATTCTTATAAATATGTTTATATATCTATATATATTTATTTATACTTATATGTCTATTTTTATTTATATATTTATGTATATATAAGTATTTTGATTTGTTTCTCACATGATAATAACCTTATGACTATGTTGTTTGTTGTAGATTTGGCAATGCATAGGGCATGAGTTTTAATCTCACATTACCACTTATATAGTATTAATTAAAATTTTAAAACTATCTTTTAAGAAATTATGATTTCCAAATTTAGAATTGTTGTTTCTTGGGTTTACAATAATAGTTTCCAAATTAATTAAATCAAATTTTATTTTATTTTTCAAAATTTTAGAGGGCAAAATTAGGTTGGTTAATTTTAGTACACCAAAATCTAATAATTTTGAATTTGGTATTTTATTTAATTATCAAAAATTTGGTACACTAAAACACAAATATTTTATGTTTGGTGATTTAAAATATAAATTTGAGAAATATTTGTCCATTTGCCAATGGAATAATCATGAATAATGGTTCTCCTCTTATTTTGCTAGTAGGCCAAACTTGAACAATCATCATAAATAAATTGATTTTAAAATTTTTTTTATTGTTTACAAAAATTGTATTTTAAAAAAATAATGTTAGATTTTAACTTTTAAGGATACCTTATGTTTGGATACTCCAACTAGAAAATATTTATGTTTGGATAATCCAACTAGATAATATTTATGTTTCGGGCGCGCCAAATTCCTAATTTTTTTTAGAATTAGGGTTTCGGGCGTGACGGTGCGCGCCGAAACCCTAAATTTTTTTTTAAATTTAGGGTTCGGCCCGACCGAGCTGAACCTGACCAATCGTGTCGCGGGCCCGTGCCGGGCTAAACCCCCAAAAAACCGTGCCAGGACAGGCACGACACGGTTATAGTTCCATGCCGTGCCTGGCCCGGCACGGAAGCCCGGTTGGGCCTGGAAAAAATGTGTCGGGCCAGCACGGCCCGTTTGACACCTCTAGCGTGGGTGAGGGCATGGGTGAGGGGCGAAAGCATGAGCAGGGTTTGTTTAGGACTTACTAAATTGTGTGCTCTTATTTTTAATTTATTTTTAGTTTCGTGACTTTTTTTAAAATATCAGAATTTTAGTTTCTAAATCTTAAAAATTTCTAGGTAAAAACCCCAAAACATAATTCTCTCTTATTTATTTTTTTATTTTTCATATCTATTTTTTTATGTTTATAGAATTATTTATCAAAGTTTTCACATGCATTGTTTTATGTATGTGTATAATGTTTAATTGAATGTTTTAGTTATTTATTGTTTATTTTATTATCTCTCA
Organism: Sapria himalayana; assembly: GCA_029783825.1. Taxonomy (NCBI): domain Eukaryota; kingdom Viridiplantae; phylum Streptophyta; class Magnoliopsida; order Malpighiales; family Rafflesiaceae; genus Sapria; species Sapria himalayana. Next base: position 443,988 of record JAREIK010002053.1, read on the forward strand.
TCATTATTCCTTCATTTAATTATTTAATAATATAATTTTAATCTTTTGTGCATATACCATTTGTATATTTATTTAATTTTTGATTATTTTTTTATCTTTATTTAATTTTTATAAATTATATTAATATTTACTTAATTTTATTTTATAAAATTTATGAGATGAGTATACAAATAATTTAAAATTATATATGCTAAAACTATTTTTTTAATCCCTTTTAAAAATGAATTAAAACTATTTTTTATAATATATAAGTAAAGATTAACTATATAGTTGTTTAATTGGCAAATTTTAAAGACTAGGAAATCTTTGAAGTTATGACTTTTTTATCTCGAGTGATGTAGAATACATGCTCTTGTGTATATTTACCAAATATTCTATTGATAGGATGGGAGCCTTTTCTTCTTCGACCCTAGGGTTACATTGTGCATATATGGGGCATTGAGGAATAATAGGGGATAAATTGGAGAAAGGTAGGAAATAATAAATATATATATATATATGGATAGCCCAACTCAAGTAGACCCAATAATCTCTTTCTCTACCCAATTTGGGCATTCCGAGATTAGTTCAAAGTTTATATTTAAGAATCACCTATCATATAATATTCAGTTTTCCTGCACTCATTAAAACTAATTCTCGTTACTCACATGAGAAATAGTTTCAGAAAAATTAAATAATCTCAAAAAATAACTTTTGATATCATATTTTTCTTTTCGAGCCATATGCTTCCCCTTAATCTATTTAGTCCTAGAGAGTAACAAGAGTAAAAGTATAACTTTTCCTTATAACTTATAAGCTCTCTCTTGATCGTTCTGATCTGTTGAAGCAGCTTGAATAAAAGTATTACAAAAAGTGATTACTCCAAAAATTTTACTTGTCTCAAACAAGCACTTGGGGTATCAGAATCTATAGTCTTCAATCTTCTCGATGGAGGGGATGAGAGCGACATAGTAGTACACTTTTTCCTAGTCTTGTAAACTAACCTCTCACACTACTATGCAACTTCAAAACATGAAGTGGGAACTACTTTCCTATGCAAAATATGTCATCCAGGAAAAGATGTTCGAGTCTATGTAGCTCGGAATCAATACATACAATTTTTTATAAAGACACTTTTCTATTCCAAACAAACCCTAATTTGAGTAACATACATGAAATGTACCCTTTGACTATTTTCAATTTATCTTCCCGAAATCTCTAAATATGACCCATACTATCCAACATCCAAATTGATAGCAAGGTCATCTAAATATCTAGGCCATGTTAGATATCTATCAAAATCAATGAATATACAGTATTTATCTCTAAAGAATCATTCCCGAGTTTAAAAATATTTGATGTTCCACTATTGCTCATCCTTATTAGTTCATACTCCCCTTGCATGACCATCACAAACTAATTACTATTCAAAGTGACATGAAAAATGGCCGCCAAATTTCTCACTCACTCACTATCTTGATTGACTCTATTGGATAGCTCAATACTACTCAAAAAAGTGATATTATCCTCAATTAAAAAGGTATCAACCTCACTTTAGGCATTATCTCTCTTTCGAGGCTCCTCTCGGAACATCTTCCTATTAGGATATTTTTTATGAGGTGTCATTGCTCACAATAGTAACACCTCACCACGATCCTACCTATGAACTTCTCCCCGAAAGGAAACTCCATTTCCTCTCCAGATGTGAGTTTAATAGTATTTCTACTTTTCCTCTCATTTTCATTAAAAACTAGAATACCAAGAGATGTATCTTTTTTTTCTAAATCTCACAATCTCATTTACTAGACTAGCAGCAATGACCAATGATTATTATGATAAAGTTGTTGATCGAGATAAAGGTATTTTAACGAGTGTCTTCCAATTATCAGGAAATGAGCTGAAAACAACATATACTTGTATCTCATCATACAACATTATTTTCATATATAGCAACTTGTTAACCATGGATTGGAAACTTAATCATGTGAGTACCATATCAGTTATATCATGATATTTCATGTTAACTAAATGTTGAATTAACAAGATCATATTTCGTGACATATCTTTGTTATACGTCAACTTAATCTTTTTTTATAACTCATGCATCCTTATTATTGTGGAAATGTAGTAGAAATTTATTTTCCAACTCATTGATGTTTTGTAGCAGATAACTTATAGTGCAAACGATTTCACTTTTATCACTCATGTTTTTCAATTTTGGATCATCACCAACCAGAGCATATAAATCATTTTTATATTCCAAGTTAAATAATAAGATTATTCCAATTTCATTATGCCGAGCAAATTATTTTGATCTTCTTCTTTCCCGAAAAAAAATAACTTTGTCATTAGAAAATTAAAAATATTCATTTCCTCAAAAATTAATCAACATTCTATGATCCCATTTATTGAGGTATAAATAAAATTAATTTTATCCTCATTAGAATCTTTTAGTGTTATATTTAAACTATTGCCGAAGAGAATGAATCACACAATAGTTTTTTTTTTTTTTTTGCATATATATTTTTTCTTCTTTTAAATTAAAATTGTGTATTATCTTTAATTTAAAAACATGACAAAATATAAATTTTAACTCGTTAAAATATGAATTGAGTTTTTAAAATTTAAAAATCCAAAAATGTAAAAACCAAATATGTCCAACAAATTTTCTTAAATTTGAAAATTCAATTTTTATTTCTACAAAAAATTTATGTTTTTTATCTGAAAATATATATTAATTCTGAAAATAAATATCCAAATTATATTGTGAATATAACAAATTTCACCCTATTACTATGCTGTCCAAACTAGTAAAATATTGCAATAAATACAATTAAAAATAACACCCAAATTAACAAATAAAAGCCTAATTATTACTAATGTTCATATTAAAAATAAATAAATCATATATGAAATAACTTATAATTAGAATCTTAAGGTGTGTTACTACATAAATGTGAGTTTTGTATGGAAATAACACATTAAACAAAATTCAATATTTAATTCAGGTTTCAAAAATATGCCCAGACTAGTGCATCTGAAAATATCGTGGCAATACCCATCATTGTGAACGGTGGCTATTACCACGCTGTTGATTTTTAAATTTCAATAGCCAGTATTCACAAAGCGGGCATTTGAATTCTAAAAAATTTTCAAATGCCTGCAATGGGAACGACGGCTATTAAATAAAACCAATGACCGTCGTTCTCAATGCAAGCTATTGAACATATTTATCCATGAATGATCATCTTCTTCCTCCCCCCACCCATTTTCTCTTCTCCATTTTCACCTAACCCTTGATTTTCTTCCGCCATTTATTCTGCCAGTGGCCTCCCCTTCTCCACCTGACCCCACCTCGCCGATGACAAGGTTGCATTGCACAAGCTTTCATCAGCTCTCCTTCGGAGGTTTGTTATTTGTCCTACTTTGAAACACTTAACTCACATTATTTCTTTAATCTAGCACATTATTCTTGATTCAAATAATTTTCTACTCTTTTTATTATTCAATGTTTAGCCAGAGCCATCCATATTTAAGAAAAAAATTGGTCAGAACACATACAAGTAGATAATACTAATAGATTGTAGGAGCTATATATTTTCACTTGCATTAATATTCAATTCTTCCCTAAACGGCACCATTCCACTTTCTTATTGATTTTCACTCTCACATTTCAATTGTATTTAAAAATTTTAAAAACTATCTAATAAATAATTATTAATTTAAATAAATAATGACAGTATTTATATTTATATTTATATTTATATTCTATTTATAATTTTTCTTTAATAATTATGGTTGTTTGGGCTAGCTCATACACACATTAACTAATTCACCTAGGAGAACCAACTCACATCACAAGAATTATCTATAGATAAGACATGGACTCGAACTTCATAATCTATTAATAATAATTAACAATACAAATTGTTGAGATTTTTTTAAAATATCTATCTGTACATTATATGTGCTTCAATATATAAGATATGCTTCAAGCTCTTTTTTATTTTTTTCTTTACACACAAACACACACACACACATTATTGTGATTTAAATTATATTACTTTATTTTATTTTTATTTATGTATTATGGATATATAAAGACTTAATTTGTACGTTTCTTTTGGTTGATTTTTATTGTATCCTCCCATTTAGCATTTACCTCATCATGGTATCAGATTTAAAATCCTATGAGAAGAAAATTCTCGAATTGCAGAGAGAAAATGTGTACTTTAGAAACAAAGTGTGTGCATGTGCCATGAAGTTACTATCATGGGTAACGCCTCTAGTAGGGATAACTAACACAGTCATTGCCAAGCACCATCACACAAAATTTGTGTGAATTGAATTTTTTGAAACGAGATAGAAGGAATTGCTAGCAACCATCACACTGCCAACTACCAGCTGACAGAATTGAGTTGCCTTTCAGATATTTCTTGTTTCGGGCAAAACCCAAATTTCAAGCAGATTCTAGTGTCTATTACATGTTTGTGCAGATTATTTTTGTTAGAGGTGTCAAACGTGTCGTGATGGGCCGGGCCGGCACGTTTTTTTCCAGGCCCAACCGGGCTTTCGTGCCGGGCCAGGCACGGCGCGAAACAGTAACCGTGCCGTGCCTATCCCGGCAACGTTTTTTAAGGGTTCAGCCTGGCACAGGCCCGCGGTACGATTCGTCGGGTTCGGCCCGGTCAGGCCGAACCCTAAATTTAAAAAAAAAATTTATAGTTTCGGCGCGCCTGAAACCCTAATTTTTAAAAAAATTAGGATTTCGGCGCGCCTGAACCCCTAATTTTAAAAAAAATTAGGGTTTCGGCGCCCAGTAACCCTAATTTTTTTTAAAAAAAAATTCAGCATGGTACCGTGTCGGGCCAAGCACGGCACGAGGCCCGGTTGGCCTCGGCATGACACGACATGATTGTGCCGTGGTCGGGCACGAAACGAGCCCGGGCACGGGAAATTTTCGTGTCGGGCCGGCCCAGGCACGACTGAACCGTGCCGTGCCTCGTGTCGGGCCGGCCCGGCCCGGCCCGGTTGACATCTCTAGTTTTTGTGCAGACACCATGATTTGGTGCAATGTGCAATTTATTTTTGAGTAGAAACATTCATTTAGTGTAGTGTGTGTAATTTTGGTCAAAAATCCTAGTTTACATATAGTATTTTTTTTTGTTCAATTTTTTTCATTGGGTTGATTTCCTTCACGTCGTATTAAGTATCAGACATTGTTATAGGATGGGTAAGAGAGTCTCAACTCAATGTACACACCATATGAGAACAAGTCTTATGATAGATAGTCTTTACTAATTATTTTTAGAGAGAGATCCTAAAATATTATAGAGTATTAAGAGATACATATTGACTGTCAGAACAATCATGGGAATCTCACAGTCTTCTCATCTTAACCCCTAATGAAGAGAGACATTGGGGATTGATTAACAGTAGCACAACAAAGATATTCTTACATCTAGGTATTACAACTCTTTTATCTCGTTCCTTCACTTTATACTCATGAATTATTAACTCATGAGCTAATATTTATATTATATATAATTATTTTTTGGGCGATATTTTTTTTGCATATTCTGATTATCATGTTAGTCTCTTTCTAAGAGGTACATTTATAAATATTTAATTCTAATTTTATTTTATTTTTCTTTTCATGTTTGTTTGGAGAATCCAAAAATTCTAAGATTTCTTTTGTAATTGAGCATGAAATATTATATCTTCTCTCATATAGTTGATATTTAAATGTTAGATCTTTTGTTTATTCATTCTCAATGTAAATAATTATCATTGGTCATATTGAAAATATTTTACCCCTCTTAAAAATATTTTTATACTAGAGTATAAGATGTATCTGTTAGTTAAATATACTCAAGTATTATATCTTAAACATCATGATATGGTGAATAAGGACTAGTTCAATCTGATATACACGGACGTCTTAAAAATTAGTTTAGATGGAATCAAAATACATTTTATGTTTTGGATTACCTTCATCGATTATTATTTACTATATACATGTGTATTTTTTTTCATGTTATAATATATATTTTTTATTTTTTCAAATATTAAAAAAAAATAAAAAATAAGAAATTATACTTATTATATGAATATGGTTGAGATAGCTTAGATATCCTATTTTATCATAACCCAATATGTAGCTTATCAAATCTTGTATCTTAAAGAAAATTATTTTGTTTGTGTCTCAAAATTTTTTAGAGTATTTGTTTAGTTTTAGATATCTCCCCAAAATAATGTGTCATTTATTGTTGGAGCTACATGGCTTAATAATGATCATCATATATAAAAAATATTTTAAACATGTTAAAATATATAGGTTTATATTTAAGAACATCTTTAAAAAAATCACACAAATATGTCACTTATTTAACATGTTTCATAAAATAACGTATAACATATATGTTATATGATATAAGAAGCAAATGAAACAAAAATATTTTTGAGTGCATATTTTAGTTTATTTCTATATAGAATCATACAAATATTTCATTTAGCAAAAATAGATATCTACCCCATCAAGTTGAGAAATGAAACATCAAATTATCAAAAAAAATCAGGACATATATAAACATGTATATATAAGCATTGTCTATTCGATAATCAACTCTCATATTTTTTAATTTTATTTTACTTATTTTGAAACAGGTCAATTATGTATATTTCCTCTATCCCAATAATATGTTATTATAATAGACATATAGTGAGAACCCATAATGATGTGAAATATGATGAAAACAAAGTTTCGATTGTGTATTTGGAAATACCGGTTTATTGCACATTTGAACAATTAGGTGATATCATATTTTCAAGCATATCTATTGACAAATAGAAGTTCAACTTAGTTATCATGTGTAAGTATCATCTAAAAAGTGGAAATAGGTTCCAATCTCTTATAATATGGAATGACAGTTATGTGCACCAAATGTTGAAAATGGTTAACACAGCTGGCTTTGAAAAAATTAAATTATTTTTCGAGGTTGTTCGAATACACCAACAAGCAAATTAATCAATTGGTGTTGCAGAAATTGAGAATGTTATAGAAATTGACAATAGTTGTGGGCCTAGCAGTGGTCTAGTACGAGATACTAGAGCATATGAAGATGATGCTTTTGCTTATGAAGAGGGTAATGATGAATCTGATGAAGATGTTGATGTTGAATATGATGATAACTTCCATGTTCAAGCCGATGTATATGTTTCATCAATACAAACTACAAATCAAGTTTTGAAGAATGAGTGAGGGATATCTATCTCTGCAAATGCATTATCTTGTGATGTATCGAGTATTACAAATGATGATGAGGAACCTGATGAGTCGGCCCCTATTCAGTTTCACCCACCACCAACACCTTGTTTTGAACATGTTGAAAATATAGATATCACTATTTCAAGTGGTTGGACTCCATGGGGGCAAGAAACAACCAGTTATGCGAGTAGTAAATTTGAAGTTGGACAAGTTTTTAATTCTAAATCCGAATTGCAAGAGGCTGGAAAGATTTACTCAATTAAAACACACCATGAGTTTGTTGTAGTTACCTCCTCAAAAAAATTGCTTGTTTTAAGATGTAAGAAGGCTGAAGAATGTCAATGTCAATGGAAGGTACGTGCCATTGTTATGAAAGATACTAATTTATTTGTGATCAACAAATATAAAGGGCCGCATACTTGTGTAAATTTGTGTTTGAATCGAGACCATCATCAACTGGACTCAAAGTTGGTTGTTTCTCATATAAAATCAATAATAAAGGCACAATTTACATTTTCCCCTGTGGCTATTCAAGCAATCATGATGGAGAAATGAGGATATGAAATTTCATATAAAAAAAGCTTTGGATAGGAAGCATAAGGCATTTAGACATTTATTTGGTGATTTTTCCCAATCATATACATATCTCCTACGTTTGTTCTTGGTCATTGAACAAACCAATCCTAGATGTGTTGTTATTTAGAAAACCATCTCTCAAAGTGTACCAAACAATAAGACATTTCAGCGTATGTTATGGTCATTCAAGCTATCTATTGAAGGGTTTGCAAATTGTTATCCTTTACTTAGTATTGATGGTATACATTTGCAAGGGAAGTATAAAGGGACATTGTTGATTGCTATGGGATGTGATGGAAATAATCAATTATTCACATTCGCATTTGCTATTATAGAAGGCGAGAATATTGATAGTTAGAGATGGTTCTTGTCATGTATCAGGTATAGAGTAACTCAACGAATGGGGATTTGTGTTATATCTGATAGACATCTAGGTATTATGGTAGCTATGAGCAATCCTTATCTTGGTTGGGAAGCACCATATGCCTATCACAAGATCTGCATGCATTATCTTGTAAGCAATTTTATGACTCACTTAAAAGATAAACTCTTGAAGAATTTGGTTTGCAGAGTAGCTTTTGCGACAACACCATGGAAGATGAATAGACATATGGCTACAAAATGGAGAATTAATCCTGAAGCACAAAAATGGTTAGAGGTGATCCCTCTTCCATTATGGGTACTTTCACATGATGGAGGTCAATATATGGGATAATGACAACTAATATGTCTGAGGTATTCAATAGTGTTCTCAAATGGGCTCGTAGCTTACCAATCTCTGTATTAGTTCAGTTGACATTTTTCTGCCTTAACAGTTACTTTACGATCAATGAAAATTATTCTTTACGATCACATACAGAGCATATTTCACATAAGGTCCAGGAGTGGTCGCATTAATCTTCTCAATATAAATGATAAGAACTGCATATGTGGTAAGACACAGATATATGGATTTTCATGTAGCCATATCATAGCAGCATGTCAGCATCGATATTTTGATTTTAAGTTATTTTTTCAAGCCTACTACACTACGCAGTCCTACTATGATACTTAGGCAAGCTTGTTTTATCTCATATTTAATAAAGATGAGTGGCCTATTTATGATGGTCTAATGATCATAACTTCTGGGTCAATGAAACGACAAGCTAGTGGCTAATTTAAAATTTACCCATTTTCATAATGAAATGGATGTTTAGGAAGGGAAAACAAAGATAAAATGGGGGTTGTGCAAACAAGAGGATCACAATCGGCGGTCTTGTAAGAATAAAAATCAAGTTTAGTTGTTTGTTTGTAAATGAGGCCTCATTTTTTTTGTTGTTGTTCTGTATAAGACTTATGTACTAGTATTTATTTCTTATAAATGAAGCCCTGAATATTTTGTTGTTATCTTGTATCAGACTTTTTCTATCGAATGAAACTTTCTTATTGTACGTGTGTATTATTAATTGTCATTGTGATTAATATTGACAACCATGTTTGACAATTATTTTGAACTTATTATATCTTATAGACACGGCTAGGGGGTTTCATGATGTGGATCTGTTGGATACATCTATCTTGGTATTGCAAGACAGACACCGATCACACTTTGTAGATACAGAGTAGGTACATAATCTATTAATTATCAATTACTATTAGTAGTTTTAACATGTAAGTTATACATAATCACTTTAAAATTTGGTTGTTTTGTTGCTTACAGCTTCATGAGATCCTCTACCCTCGAAAGTAGATGAGAGCCTTCATGACTATGTGGAGGATGGATATTCAGATTCAGCCATACGTGATTAGGACTAGATTTTATGGTATATACTGTTTGGGCCACATTGTGATTGTTTGGCCACTTATCACCTCACACATCAAAAGATGGAGGCCCAAGACACACACGCTACATATGCCAAAATGGGAGATGACTATTACCATATAGAACATCTCCATCCTCTTTGTCCTTCGTATACATGGGCCAGCAGTCACTGGCACATGTGTGTTCGATGTGGCAGTGTTGTGCACGGAGCCAGAGGTAGAGCTAGCTCTTCCACTCGGGCGTAGGTAGAGAGTACCTTTGACACGGGTGCATAACCCATCGGGTGTACTCCTCCTATACCGAGATCAGCTTGATGCACAGACTCCTGATCATGTAATATTTATGTAAAATTATATTGTTCTATATTAATTATATTCATAATCCTGTAAAATTTATTGACATAAAGTGTTCACATGTAGTTATCATGGCAGCCATACGTGGTAGAGTTACTTGATAAGCTCCCAAATATCTGCTTAGCTGATCAAGAGATATGATGGACGATGTCACTACTCATTTGTTTTGAGATTATTGAGAGAGTCATGTGCCAGTTTGGATTGCATCAAGAGATACCTCCAACTTACCCTTAGGAGAAAAAGTCGCATGTAGTGGATGCACGTGGAAGACAACAGCGTGATTGGGTAATGTATCATGCACCATACATAGCATTATGAAAGACGCAAGCGGTCAGGATCATCACTTTATCCCCTATGGTAAGTCTAATGGACTTTCATTATCCATACATGCAGTGGTATTTTCATATTACACGGCATTTTATGACACCACGATTTCATAGGGATGATATGAGGTTCCATACTACTGCTAGTAGTTTGGATCTTTTGGTAAGTTAGAGTCGTGTTTCTAAAAAATTTTACCTAATTTTTAATTATTAGGTTATGTAATTAAAATTCTTTTTTTGGTTCACTCAGATTGCCACTATGGCTGATATAGCCAATCGCTCTCGTATTGATACCCCTGGTCCTTTATGCGACATACATCATGTTGCCTAATCGGTGTTACACCAGATCGATGAACACCATCGTATCGTCAGGCACATTAAAGAGGTTTCGACATCACATGAGCCATTTATTAGACCTCTGGTATCATTAACACCATCACGTATGCAGCTCGTTCAAGGTAGAAGGAGAGAGAGAGAATGAGAGTTGATCGTCGAGGTCAAGCTCGAGATGGTGAGTCAGGTCATGGTCTAGACAGTGAGAGCGGTCTTGATACACTTGAGCCGACTATGCCTACTTCTTACCCCTCACCCGAGATATTTATACCCCCACACACATGCACATCACCTTCCATACCCACTCACATTGATACATCACCTTCCCTACCCCCACATTGAGACAATTCCTTTGAAAATCTTTATTTCTTCTAATTATCCAAAAAATTCTCGAACACAATTCCTGCTAGGTCGGGTGTGTGTTAAATCTATCTTCTTTAAATATTTTTAATAAATATGGTTATCTATTTTTTGTTGCACGTAATGTTTTGTGTGTTTTGATTGAAATAGAAAAGAGGATACAAATTTTGTTGCATAGGAAAAGGGTGGAGGCACCTGCAACTCCTTTTTTTGGGACCTATGAGAAGATTGTCATTTCTGCATCATAGATATGATTTGAAGTTTAGAAAGATTATGTTTTTTTGGGTGATTAGAACTCAGGGTATTTTTGTTAGCTTGAGATGTGGTTTTAATTTATTTTGTAATTATTTTAGTTGGACACAATAGAATCAATGTATCATGTAATTTAATTTTTTGCACTTGAGATGTGGATGATTAGAACACTGATGAAGATTTTTATATATTATGCAAATGTATTATTTTTTGCAGCTGTAGGGTCTAGTGGAGAGGAGGAGGCTACTGGTGAAATAAATGGCTTAAGAAAATCGAGGGTTAGGTGAAAAATGAAGAAGAGAAAAATGGGGCATTTGCAACTCTATTTTTGGGACATGTGAGAAGATTATCATTTTTGCATCGTAGATATAATTTGAAGTTTAGCAAGCTTATGTATTTTGTTGGATGATTAGAACTCAGGGTGTGTGTGTGTTACCTTTAGATGATTTAATTTATTTTGTAATTTTTTTAGTTGGACACTATTACATCAATTAGAGGTGTCAAACGTGCCGGGCCGGCCCGGCACGTTTGACACCTCTAGCCTGGCCTGTATTGGCAAGGCGTGCCCGAGCGGGCCGGGCACGGCACGGCCTTGCCGTGCCAACAGGCCGTGCCGTGCCTGCCTATAACTCACCGTGCCGTGCCCGGCACGGCACGGTAGCACGACCGTGCTCGTGAAAAACGGGTCGTGCCGTGCTGGGCCGGCCCGTTTGATACCTCTAACATCAATACATGCAGTGGTATTTTCATATTACACGGCATTTTATGACACCATGATTTCATAGGGATGATACGAGGTTCCATACTACTGCTGGTAGTTTGGATCTTTTGGTAAGTTAGAGTCATATGTTTCTAAAAAATTTTACCTAATTTTTAATTATTAGGTTATGTAATTAAAATTCTTTCTTTGGTTCACTCAGATTGCCACTATGGCTGATATAGCCAATCGCTCTCGTATTGATACCCCTGGTCCTTTATGTGACATACATCATGTTGCCTAATCGGTGTTACACCAGATCGATGAACACCATCGTATCGTCAGGCACATTAAGGAGGTTTCGACATCACATGAGCCATTTATTAGACCTCTCGTGTCATAAACACCATCACGTATGCAGCTCATTCAAGGTAGAGGGAGAGAGAGAGAATGAGAGTTGATCATCGAGGTCATGCTCGAGATGGTGAGTCAGGTCATGGTCTAGACAATGAGAGCGGTCTTGGTACACTTGAGCCGACTATGCCTACTTATTACCCCTCATCCGAGATATTTATACCCCCACACACATGCACATCACCTTCCATACCCACTCACATTGATACATCACCTTCCCTACCCCCACATTGACTCAATTCCTTTGAAAATCCTTATTTCTTCTGATTATCCAAAAAATTCTCGAACACAATTCCTGCTGAAGTCGGGTGTGTGTTAAATCTTTCTTTTTCAAATCTTTTTAATAAATATGGTTATCTATTTTTTGTTGCACGTAATGTTTTGTGTGTTTTGATTGAAACAGAAAAGAGGATACAAATTTTGTTGCATAGGAAAAGGGTGGAGGCACCTGCAACTCCTTTTTTGGGACCTATGAGAAGATTGTCATTTCTGCATCGTAGATATGATTTGAAGTTTAGAAAGATTATGTTTTTTTTGGATGATTAGAACTCAGGGTATTTTTGTTAGCTTGAGATGTGGTTTTAATTTATTTTGTAATTATTTTAGTTGGACACAATAGAATCAATGTATCATGTAATTTAATTTTTTGCACTTGAGATGTGGATGATTAGAACACTGATGAAGATTTTTATATATTATGCAAATGTATTATTTTTTGCAGCTGTAGGGTCTAGTGGAGAGGAGGAGGCTACTGGTGAAATAAATGGCTTAAGAAAATCGAGGGTTAGGTGAAAATGAAGAAGAGAAAAATGGGGCATTTGCAACTCTATTTTTGGGACATGTGAGAAGATTATCATTTTTGCATCGTAGATATAATTTGAAGTTTAGCAAGCTTATGTATTTTGTTGGATGATTAGAACTCAGGGTGTGTGTGTGTTACCTTTAGATGATTTAATTTATTTTGTAATTTTTTTAGTTGGACACTATTACCTCAATGTATCTTGTAATATAATTTTTTGCACTTGAGATGTGGATGCTTAGAACAATGATGAAGATTTATATATATTATGCAAATGCTGAATTTTTTGCAGCTTCAGGGTCTGATGGAAAGGATGCACTAGTGGAAGAACATTCTAAAGAAACAAGTTGTTAGGAGAAAATGGAGAACGGAAAAACTAGGGAAGGCTTCATTCAATATCTAGCATTGTGAACGACGACTATTGGTTTAATTTAATAGCCATCGTTCCTAATGCCAGCATTTGATAATTTTTAAAATTAAATAGTTGGCATTGAGAATGATGGTCATTGGTTTAATTTAATAAATGTCGTTACCAATTCCAACATTTGATAATTTTTAAAATTAAATAGTTGGCATTGAGAATGACGGTCATTGGTTTAATTTAATAAATGTTGTTCCCAATTCCAACATTTGAGAATTTTTTAAAATTCAACAGCCAGCTTTTACTATGCTGGCTATTGAAATTTAAAAATTCAACAGTGCGACAATGGCTGACGTTCACAATGATAGGCATTGCCATGGTGTTTTTAGACGCACTAGGTTGGGCATATTTTTTAAACTCGAATTAAATACTATATTTTTTATTTTAAATATATTATTTCCATACTAAACTTCATAAATGTTACATTGCACCTCCTAGCTTTTGTAATTCCTAAGTACCTAAGTTCCACAAGTTCACAATACATCTTCCACACGTTCTTAGAGCACCTCCAAGAGACTCACTAAACACATTCGTTTAGGTATTTTAGCGAGATTTACCTCAAAAACCAACTCCAATAGGCTCACTAATTGCCTGGTAATTTATATTTCATTCGATTGACTCACTAGATGTAGTGATCCATCCTTCCTCGCCAGACACCATCACAATTTGCGTGGAAAAGAAGATGCTTTATGGTACACGAAAACATGTTGTTTCGAAATACAAAAACTTGATTTCGTTGCATGAAAACTCATTTTCTTTGCACTATAACAAGTTTTTGTTGCGAGAAAACTCAATTTCATTGTACGAAAATTGGTTTTCATTGCACCAATTCATGTTTTCGTGCAACCGTAACTGAGTTTTGGTCGCATGAACTTAGTTACTATTTTTGTGCACGAAAAACTAGTTCTTAGAACTCAATTCCTAGAAATCAAATAGTAAAATTTTTCGTGCAATGAAATTTTTTTTTGTTTGCGCGAAAACCTGTTTTTGTGCAACAATTATAGAATTTTCGTGCAACAATAACATAGTTTAATTTATTTGCAATAAAAACATTGTGGATAGGAAAGATAGAAATTTGAATGTTAGTTATACTAAGTTGAAGTGGATAGCTAAAATAGATATCATTGTTGGAGTTAATTTAAAAAAGTTAATAGTTAAAATAAATAATACAATATTATAATATTTTTTAAGTAGCTATGAGGGTTTCAAAAAACTCAATGCTCTTGTAGAAATGAGGTTTTCAAAAAACTATATTCCCCAACGTTTTTTTTTTCTAAAAACTCATTAACAAAATAGATTTTCTTCTCACGCAAGTAGCTTGCCACAAATGTCACATGCTTTTTTAAAAAATCATGTTTCTTAGCTCTCTTTTTTTTTTGAGTTTTTCTTGCATGCTTGCCTATTTTCAAATAACTCAGCTTATATATTTTAATTTTTTAAAAAATATTTTTCTTATTTTATTTAAAAAAGATAAATCCACACTCATTTTAATGTGAGCACCTCAAGGGTTTTACATTAAAATAAATTAACACATTAATTAAATAAAATACCCATAAAAATATTACACCAAATAATTAAATTTAAACCAAAAAATTTGTGGAATTGATTTTTCATGAAAATGGTGATAGCAATGTGATGGAAATAATGGAATAAACTTGATTTCAACTTTGACCTAGGAAATTCTAGCATATTCTAAAAATAAAGAACAAATACTATGATTAATTATGGAAAAATAACCAATGAAGTCTTGTACTAGTGGCAAAGGCAGAGATATTACAGAGGAGACGACTAGAGTTCGAATCCCACTCTGCATAAGTGGAACTGTGCCTCCCAAAAATAACCTCTCAAGTGGCTGGGCCAAATGAGGGATTTCTGGGGTATGAGGCTATGCAAGCGATGGGGCTTGTCTCTATAAAAAGCTTACCTAAACCTTAGTTTACCGGTCCTTCCACTCTTCCTTCTCTCCTCCACAAATCTCCCACGAACCCTAACCTTCTTCCTCAAATTTCCAAAAATCCAGCCTTTAAGGCTTGGATCTATTAAGGGAATGATAAAACTAAGGTCGTGTAACTTAGCATTTCCTCTCGTTGTTTTTTTAACCACTTAAATGGGATTTACGACCGCCCGATATATCTCGAAGCCATAAAAACCAAGCAAACCCTAAGTTACACCGATACCTCTCTCGAGGCTTTGCTTTGTCTTTCACCTTCATCGAAGCTGCTAGATGTCTCCAATGGCCAGAAATTGTAGAAGAAGGATAGAAATCTGCCATATGGATGATTCCTATACTGTGGAGCTCGTCATTGATGATGGTATTACATAGAAAACTATATTCGGTAAGCTTTCGGTTATCACGACGGAGGTTTTTCCTAATATATCTCAAATAAACTCATCTTCTTCTAAAAATATCATGATTTCTCTAAACAATGGTAATGATAATGAGGTTTTAAAAAATATTATGAGCATTCCGGATGAATTTGAACAAAAACCCTCCTTACCGAATGTTATTGAAGGCGATGTGGGCCACGAAGAAGGTATGTGTTCTCTTAATGGAAGTCGTAATGCTGATTTTAATAATTCCTCCTCCTCCTCTACTGAAAATATGCTCGCAAACAATGAAAATATAGAATCAATGAACAAGTCGAGTTATTATAGTGGTCTCTCGAACCATAGTCAAGTTGAATCATATGCTAGATATGATTTTAACTCGCATAATTCTAGCACTCTTAATGCTAGTTCAAGTGATAACATTGGAATACCAAATGAGAATAACACATTGGTTTTCTCTGATTTGATACCGAATGATGGCTCCATTAATGAAACTATAAAAAACATGGGCATGGTGCTACATACTGAACATACTGTCAATAAATCATTTGAATCTGTGTTGGACACAAGAAATGAATTATATGGCCAGCTGCATAGAAATATAGATCTAAAGGTGTTGAGACATATTGGCCTGAAACCTGATATGCATGTGAATGACTTCATTGTACATCAGGAAAAATGACAATAGAAATGACCACCCTCCCTATCCCAGAACCTACGAAAAAAATAAAGCATTTTGGAGCAGTTTGTTTGCCAGAAATAGGAGCCTTGTAAACACAATTAAACTCTCATTCATTCCTCCCAAACTCCCAGGCAATGCATGTTTTGAAGAGAAGGACTTGTCACTTGGGGTAGAGCACTGGAAGTATTGCCTTGTAGGATACTTTGTCACTAAAAATTCTGACCAAATACTATTGAAAAGATTCATGGAAGAATAGTGAAGAGTTACCCCTCAAATTATCCAGCACCCTAGTGGTTGGATAGTGTTTAAATTTAAAAATATCGGCGAATTGGATGATGTTTTAAAGGCTGGACCTTTTCTCGTATTTGGTCATCCCTTTCATGTAAAGCTTCTCCCAGTCAGATTTCACTATGGCCTTAAAGAAATGGGCAAAATTCTAGTATGGGTGAAACTCCCTAATTTTCTCATTCATCTTTGGAACTCTGTGGAGTTGAGCAAAGCAACAAGCTATCTTGGCCAACCCCTACATATGGATAAGCCTACATCAAATGCTGCAAAAATTGTATTCGCTAGAGTGCTAGTGGAGATAGATCTAAATGAAGATTTAATCGATGAAATTTTTTTAAATTTTTTGGATGGCTCTAGAATTAGCCAGTCGGCAATTAATGAAAATCTCTCTGTGTATTGTAAATATAGTTCTATATTTGGTCACCAAGTGAAGGGCTGTCGTGCGAAGGAAAAGTAGAAAATAGAAGACGCGGATTGCCCTGTTAGCCCTATTGTCTCGGAAAGAGCCTTGGGGGAAAGAAGGCAAAGAATCCTTCCCAAAGGAAGGCCAACTTCCAAAAGATTCTACGAGGGTGGAGGCCCCACTAATTCTGCAAGAAAACCAGGAAAATGAAAGCGAAGAGAAGGGTTTCACGGTGGTCAAAGCTAGGAAGAAAAGTAGAGATCCAAGCAACCCAAGGGAGGGGCCATCTTTAATTCTCAAAAATAAGGCCAAAACAAGAGAGGCGGTGGGGAAAGGCTATGTTCCATATGGGTCGGCATAGATGATTGTTAGGGGAACTCAACCTCATTAAAAAATGAGTTTTTGTTGTTCAGCTTCTTTGTTCTGGTGGTTTTCTGTTGGAGTTTGGAGGGTGGTATAGTGAAAGAATTATATACCTCTCCCATGAATAGTTGTTTTTAAGGGTTATTAGGGGAAATGTGTGAGCAAATCTAAGTATGACATGGATGATGGCATGGTTTTGTCTGGTTGATATAAATCATTACGGTGAAAATAAGTAGATCTCTGTCTACCTAGATTTTTAAATGGGGTATGTGATTGGATGTATGGAGAACCCCTGTGTGCCTAGAAATCACTTGGCAGTATACAAAAGATTGATGTTAGAAAGGGATTTTGCTGTGTGCTATTGGGAATGTAGAAATAATGCCTTGATGTATATGGGAAGTTAGATAAAAGATTTTCTTGAAAAGTGCAAACTGTATACTGGGTACTGCCAAGGAGAGAAATTGGGCTCCCAGGGGAAAGACATGGGGGATGTAGAGAAGATATGTTACAAAACTAAGATTCTAATGGAAAATCTCGGTGGAATGGCTAGAAATTTAAATAAAAAATGTGTTCTGGATATCCTGTGTGAAAGTGTGGGGTTAAGCATGCATTGGGGGATATTATGAATGTGCCTATCTGGGTTTAAAGTAGTTATATGTACTGTAACGCAAAAGAAAGCAACAGATGTGAAATGTAAAATGAGTGCAAATTGTAAAGGCATTGATATGCCTGTTTTAATTATGTATGATGGGAATGTTGATGAAAAATTAGGGGCTGAGGCCTCGGGAAATGAGGAGAGTGAAATGTATTGTAAGGGAATCATGTGCATATACAAAGGGGGTGCATGCTATGCTAATTGCTATGTAATTTTAAAACTGAAAGCACCCAGACACGTAGAGAGTACATTAACGAAGAACACTGTAATGGAGAATCTTGTAACTAAAAACTACATGCTTTTCCTGTATGAGTGTATGGAAAATTTCTGGTGTAGGGTGGCATATATGGAATGGGTCTGTAAAGAGGGTGCGAGGATTTGGTTTTTCATGTATGTAAGGGTGGTGTATTTCATGTATTTCTAGAATTGTAATGGGATTTCAAATGCTATAAAAACTATAGATATGTATCCGGCTTGGAGAAGGAATGTAAAGTGGGAGATGTCTTCTTGTGAGGGAAGAGGAAAGGGTAGCTTTAGTAAATGGGATCTTATGTACGCTTGCTATGAAGAATGCTATCATATAATAATGAATATCGTGAGAGAGGATTATGGAGAGGCGTCTGCTGGACTTACTAATGAAGATTGCGTCATGGAATATAAAAGGTTTTAATTGCCCCCTTAAACATAAAGAGATCCTTAGGCTATTCGAAGCCTATCGAATAGATATTTTTGCTTTAGTAGTCGCCAAACCGAGTCGAATAAGGAAAAACTAGCTTTGCTCATGAATACAAAGTTCAAGAGATGTCAGGCTCTTGACAATTTCGCCACACATAGGAACGATATAATATTGATTTTGTGGGATGACTAAACTGTGAAGGTAGAAACCCTGGCATGCTTCCCTCAACATGTCTTCTTGCAAGTGAGAGATATTGAGAAAGTAATAGACTTCAAGCTCTCGGTAGTATATGGATTGCATTTTATTACAAGTAGAAGAGCCCTTTGGGTCGATCTACTAGAGAATGGAATGTTTCACTCTTCTCAATAGGTCATAGTGGGAGATTTTAACTCCCCACTCTCGGGATTAGACAAAGTAGGAGGAAGGATAGTAACGAACTATGAGTATCATGATGCCTTAGAATGTATTTCTACTAAGTTTCTATGACCTACCTTCATCCGGGGATTTCTTTACATAGACTAATGGTAGAGTCACAAGCAAATTAGATAGGGTCATGGAGAAAGGGGAATGGGTAAACTTGTGGTTGTGCAGTCACGCTAGATTTTTGGCCCCGGAAATATTTTCTGATCATTCTCCCATGCTATTGACTACTCAGCCAAACAATGAAGAAAGGAGGATTCCTTTCAAATTCTATAATATGTGGACTTCCCACAAGGAGTTCACTTCTATCCTACTTGAATCTTGGAAAAAAAAAATTCAAGGATCTTTTATGTTCCAGCTTGTCAACAAGTTAAAAATTTTAAAAGGCCCCTTGAAGAAGTTAAATAAAAGGTATTACGCACACATTAGTTCAAAAGTGGTTCTCACCAGGAAAACTCTTAGAGAACTCCAATCTAGAATCCTCCAATGTCCCCAATCAAGCTTTGAAAGAGGAGGAAATCACTATTAAAATTGATCTAAGGAAAATGGAGGAGGCGAACCTATCATTTATCAGGTAAAAGGCGAGAATTAATTATATCAAGCAAGGTGATAGATTTACAAAGTTTTTTCATGCTTTAATGAGCTCAAAAATCTAGAAAAGCAAAATCATGACTATAATGAAGGATGATGATAATTACACACCATCCAAAAAAGATTTTCTAGAGACTTATGTCCCATATTATAAGGAGCTTCTAGTCACATCTAGTAAGATTGAAATGATAAATGTCAATTTCTTAAAAGGGGTAAAATTCTTCAAGATGAAGATCATAAACATCTCTCATTATCTTTTTCTTCGGTAGAGATAAAGGATGCTCTTTTCTCGATGGGTAATTCTAAATCGCATGGCCCAGATAGATATATGGCTGAATTCTATAAAGCTTCATGAAGTCATATGGGAAAGTATGTAATTAAAGTAATCAATAGTTTCTTCCAATCCAGAAGAATGTTAAGACAAGTAAACCATGCCCACATATCCCTTATACCGAAGACCTCTCGTGCGTCTACAGTGAAAGATTATCTGCCTTTATCATGCTGTAATATAATATACAAGATTATCATAAAGCTTATAGTGTCTCATCTTAAACTGGTGATGGGTGGCATATTTGATCTAGCTCAAGGAGCATATGTCAAAGGGAGATTAATCTCTGATAATTTACTCCTTGTGTAGTAACTAATCAAAAAATACTCAAGGAAGAGGATCTCTCCAAGATGCTTCCTTAAAATCGACATTCAAAAAGCTTTTGACTATATGGAATGAGAGTTCTTGAAGGAGGTACTACAAGGGCTGAATTTTTCAAATCATTTTATTAAAATTGTGTATGAATGTATAAGCACCACTTCATACTCGATTGCTATAAATGAACAATTTCACGGATTCTCTAAGGCAAAAGAGGCCTTAGACAAGGGGATCTGATCTCCCCTTATCTTTTCACACTAGGCATTGAATACTTGTCAAGGCAATTGACTGTTGCAATGTCATCGGACTTATTCTCTTTTCACTTGGGATGTGCTTCACTAAGAATATCCCATTTAATGTACGTGGATGACCTAATTATTTTTACCAAAGGCAATCTCAAATCTGTAAAAAAAATCTTCAATGCACTAAAGGGTTTCTCGACTACATTGGGTTTGAAAGTCAGCCCATCCAAATCGAATATCTTCTTTGGATGGGTCGGGCAAAATCTCAAAAAAGATATCATGGATTCCACATGATACAAAGAGGGTACTCTTACATTTGTTTTCTAGGAGTTTCTCTTTCCTCGAGCCGCTTATTGACATCTCAATTCACAATTCTATTGAACAAGATTACCTCGATCATTCACCAATGGGCAGGTAAAATACTCTCAATTGGGGGAAGACTGGAGCTCCTTTGCAGTATGGTTCAAGGTATTGAAGGATACTGGTTCTCAGTATTTCTTCTCCCAAAATACATTATTAATGTGGTTGATGGTGCATGCAGAAGATTTCTATAGGGTGGACCCAAAACAGGTAGGTATAGGCCTAAAGTTTCTTGGGCCAAGGTTTGCACACCAACTCCCATCAGAGGTATTGACATCCTAAACATTTGCACATAGAATAAATCATTCTTTCTCAAGACTCGTTGAAAGATAAGCAAGAAGGAGGACTCACTATGGAAAAAGTGGGTCCATCATTCCTACATGAGTACGTATAATATATAGGATTATCGGATTTTTAAGAGGGATCCCCCTCATTTGAATTCCCTTGTCTCAACTAGAGATACCATAATTAAAAAGGCTAGATCTACCGACCAAGCAGAAAAATTACTAAATATATGGGGCAAAAAAGAGAAGTAATTTTAGAAGCATATAATTTTTTGCGGGAACATATAATATTAAAGCAAAATCTTGGACAAATGTCATATGGATGAAACAACATATTCCAAAGCATGCAATATATCTCTGAATAGCTAAATATAAAAGGCTACGAACTAAAGACCAGGTGTTTACAACCTCGGACATCACAAACTACAAATTCTGCACTTGTGCAGAATCTATGGACCATATTTTTTTCAATTGCAGCTATACCATGAGCATTTGGGTGGAACTTAGAAGCTGGACCGGCGTAGAAGGAAATGCCAAATCATTAGCATCGGTATTCAAGAAAATGAAGGCTAGCCACATGAAGGAAAACCCTAGGAGCACAATATGGAAGGCCACCTTTGCAGTAGTTGTGTACTATATCTGGAGGGAGTGGAACAAGAGAGCATATGAAGGCAAATCCCAAGATGTGGGAAACTTAGTTAGGAAGATTAAAACTGAAATTAATATTATTTTTGGCAAAGAATGTAATAGTTTAAATCTCTTGTAGACTGTACATATACTTTTGATAGTGAAATTCATTACTTATCAAAAAAAAATTGTGGAGTAATAAATTTCATATTACACAGAATTACAAAAAAAATTATTATAATTTATTATTTAAAAAAACTAATTTATTATTAGATACATAGTTAGCAGCTTTGCTTTATTAAATACTATGATTATGAGTGTTCAGAACCGTTGGATGTGTTCTTGTCAATGAATAGGTGCATAAATTCCTTTTTATGTCCATGACAATATATGTCTCCTTTTTTTAAGACTTATAATATTTATATACAGTTTCAAAAATTAGATTTTTTGGTTCCCATGGACTTTCATGATTCCATATCCCACTAGTTTTATTTTTTTTAGTGATATTCTTCTTCGATTATAATTATCAACTATGTGCTTCTCCTAATTTATTGTTGCACCTGTTACTTGTTATATTATTCAGTAATTGTGAGTATTTATTAATGTATTATATCTATTTTTATGTTATTTAATCCAAGCACGTTCTTTTTTTATGTGTTAACGCTATTGATGGATAAAATAAAATAAAACCAAGATTTGAGAAACAATACCATTTGGTTTCTTGCAATTACATTCTTCTTTGTAGTTTCTTGGTGCGATGTCATCTTCTTTATTCCACGGAAAAAAAAATTACAATCAGTCAAAATGATATAAGCTAGTGAGCAATGGTTATACATGGATTCCAACTAAACCGAAAGATAATCAACCGTTTAGTAGCTATTTCACTTCATACTGCAATTTCATAAAAAATCAAAATTTCACTAACATACATCTGCTCAGATGTTAGAAATGAAGTTCCTTGAAGATTTGAACGAATAATAAAGCAATAAATGACTCAAAGTTGTTACGACGGAAAGTGGGCCCTACTAGTTTCAAAAATATGTCCAAACTAGTGCGTCTGGAAATAACGTGGTAATGACCACCGTTAACAATGCCGACCTTTGATTTTTAAAAATTTTCAAATGCCGGCATTGGGAATGATGGCTATTTAAATAAATCAATGGCCCTCGTTCTCAACACCGGCTATTGAATTTTAAAAATTTTCATATTCTAGCATTGGGAACGCCGACTATTTTATTAAACTAATGGTTGTCATTTTCAATGCCAACTATTGAATGATCTCTTTCACGGTTTTTTTGTTCTCCATTTTCTCCTAACTCCTCCATTTCTTCAGTAATTTGTTTCACCAGAACGTCATCTCCACTAGACCCTACAACTACAAAAAATTAACCATTTTTATAATATATATAAATCTTCATCATTATTCTAAGCATCCACATCTCAAGTGCAAAAAATTAAATTACAGGATACATAAATTATGTTGTGTCCAACTGAAAAAATTATAAAATAAATTAAAACAACATCTCAAGCTAACACACACATCCTAAGTTCTAATCATCCAAT
The DNA here is from genome assembly GCA_029783825.1 of Sapria himalayana. Classification (NCBI taxonomy): domain Eukaryota; kingdom Viridiplantae; phylum Streptophyta; class Magnoliopsida; order Malpighiales; family Rafflesiaceae; genus Sapria; species Sapria himalayana. The sequence goes on from JAREIK010002053.1 coordinate 467,691, forward strand.
ACATACATAAGCTTGCTAAAATTCAAATCATATCTATGATGCAGAAATGGAAATCTTGTCCCATGTCCCAAAAAAATAGTTGTAGGTACCCCATTTTTCTCTTCTCCATTTTCACCTAACCCCCAATTTTCTTCAGCCATTTATTCCACCAGTGGCCTCTTACTCTCCACCAGACCTTGTAGCTGCAAAAAATTCAACATTTACATAATATATAGAAATCTTCATCAGTGTTCTAATCATCCACATCTCAAGTGCAAAAAATTAAATTACAGGATACATAGATTCTGTCAGGTCCAACTAAAAAATTACAAAATAAAATAAAACCACATCTCAAGCTAACACACACATACTGAGTTCTAATCATCCAACAAATAGATAAGCTTGCTAAATTTCAAATCATATCTACGATGTAGAAATAACAATCTTCTCCTATGTCACAAAAAAAAGTTGCAGGTGCCTCCAGCCTTTTTCTATGCATAGTCTACAACAAGTGCTCTCACAATCTGATCTCATGTATGAACAATCTTTCTCTCTCCCTCCCCGTCCCTCTTCAAACTTTAAATTTCTTTCTTATTTTGCTTTCCTTTCTTGTCCATTCTCGTATTTTGCACCCTACATCTAGTAATAGTGTGATATCTATTACAACACTAAAAAGTTACTATGAGGAATGTGTACCAGTGGAAAAAATTGATTATTATTTCAATGGGTGTATGTTATATTAGGGTGGTAATAGTGATTTAATTGGATGTTAGTTTTGAAATCATCCTCAGTTTAAGAAGGCACACTGTTGTAGATATGCGACAAAAATTGAAAGTTGCATTTAAGAAGATGTATTATTTTTCTTTAATTCCTCGATTGCAGAGACTATATGCATCAAATGCTAATACACATGATATAAGGTAGCATTCTGAGCATGAGGTTGAAGAATGGGTGATGCGTGATCCATCAGATTCACTTGCTTGGAAGCATTTTAATCATATACAACAATATTTTGCAGCTAAAAGTCGATATGTAGCTTTAGTATTGGGAGGAGTCGGATGTGAAGAAAAAATCAAAGATTGCCAGCAAAAATCGATGAACTAAGGTAACCAAAGTAGGTACAAGAATGTCTCACCACACAGGAGGGTCAATGTCGAGCATTGAGCATGCTCAAGATTTGGTATAATTTTAAAATTTTAAACATTTATATATTTTGTGGTTGTCATAATAGTCTAAATAAATCAAATCTGTGTTTGGTTTTATTAATTTTGTTAAAATTTTTTATCATTGTTATTTTATGACTTAATAAATACATATTCTAGGCTAGAGAATTGGGTTGAGATCCCAATTTTTATGAGATTTTCAGGAAGATGCATGTGAAGAAAGTGAATGGTCAATCTGTTAACAATAAATCTCAGATGATTACTGTGAGTATCTATTATATTAATAAAATTTTATAATACTAAGGTACATTTTGATAGTTGTTTAAAATGAAAAATATTAAATTTATTTTATGCATATGTAGAATAGTATTTTTCTCTGTTTTATCTCAGATGAGCAGATAACTCATTTGAAAAAAGAAATGCAAGAAATTAAAGAAATAAATGATGAGATGAAAGAAATTAAGAATGTAATACAATAGTAGATGTCATATATGGAGTCACAGATAGAGGCATTGATGCGACAAATATCATTTCGAGATTTAGCCATGAAACCTCGCATGAGAGGCTAGCACAAAATCACCAATTAATTATGAGGATGATTTCGTATCAGAATTATTTCTAAACTATTTTTTAATTTTGTTTGTGTATCAAAACATGAGATTTTTTTGAAGGATTCAATTATTTTTTATTATGGTTTGTTCTTTGCTTTGTCAATTAACTTAATAATGAATCTTTGTTGGACATCTGATGTGAGACACACACAAAAATTCTGATTCAAAGCCTTCAGACATTGCCACGGTCCTTTCTATGCATGGGTCCCATCTTTATCGATTTCAGCTGGATCAAAAGGAGGATGAGCTTTTATTATCTTCAGTATTCCTGAAATATTTTATTTTTGCACACTCTTTCTCTCTAAACATCATTGCTAGACATATTTTAGATATTTGTTAAAGTTGTATGACTATCAACTCAAATTTGTGTTTGTTAATGTCTATAATTACTATTTTTATATATATGTGAATTTGTTTTGTGTGTACCTGAAAATTTTGGGTAGAATTTTAGCCTATTATAGGTATGTAAAAGGCTTGGCTGGTCCTCCTAGTGCTGGGAACATCACCTTAGCTTCTGAAGCTGTGAGATAAATAAAAAAATTCTATTCTCATGCAAATTTAGGTTTGTTCTTGAAACTCTTATTTCGTGCAGATCTATGTCCTCATGTGCATTGCATTTTTTTTCTCATTTATTTTATTTGTTTCTTTCAAGATTTCTTGCTTCGGTGAATTCATATATGAACCTACTTCTATTTCTCTTTTATTTGCTACTTTCTAACTTTCTTATAATTAACCATGGACTAATGCTTGAAGCTGGGCAACACAGAAGAATATGTTGTTGGGAAATTCATTAGAAATCGTGAAGTAATCTTGATTCGGTAATTTAAAAATAAGCTAATAATTATTCTGTTGTGTGAAATTTCTAGCAAATAGAAGTTGGTGTTGCATGCACTAGTCTATCTATTTATTAGTGGCTTTGTGTTGTGTTCTTTATTAGTTTATAAATGTAGTATGTTATGCTCTATGTGTAGGTGTTATGCTCCATGTGTATGTGTTATGCTCCATGTGCAGGTGTTATGCTCCCTAGATAATTTTTTGTTGTTGTCTTTGATGGTATGTGTATTTGCATGAAAGTATATGTGTGTGCGTGTCATCTTAAGCTATGTGATTATATATATGTACATATAATACTATAGTATATACATACGTATATACAATAGTATTACGTACAAATATACTCAGTATATATGTATGTATATACTACATATGTATTGTGACACCCCATTCCCGAGGGGGTCCCATTCATTCCATCATACAATATAATATGCAATAAAATAAAATTTTCTCAAATGTACCATACATTGTTTTTTCATTTTATTTGCTCAGCAGAATAAAAAAAACACACAACATATTATTTAAGCCACAACCAATTTTTCTTCACATGTGCGATCTTGTATGTAGTTATGTCATTTGTCCTGGACCTATACCTAAAAAGGGATCCCACAACAGAGTGAGTAAAGCTCAGTAGAAGTAAACTTCTATACAGTTACTCCCTACCTAAGTGCACGTAAAACGTCATGCATATATATCAACTCTCATTCAAGTACAATGTTTATATGAATTCAATTATGGATGAAATATTTATATACCAATATTTCTGAGTCCCATCGACTTCCTCATACATGCCAAAGCCAAGTGTGACATATTATATATATAGATATATATATATATATATATGTGTGTGTGTGTGTGTGTGTGTGTGTGTGTATGTGTGTATATCTATAAAAATATTTATTTTTTTGGAATTATTCTGAAAAATATGGACATCCTACTAAAAGCATATTGAACATTTCTCCGAATAAAATATATTTTTCTTAGATTTACTCTGAGAAATATGGACCTCCTTTAAAAAATATATTGAATATTTCTTCGACAAAATATTTTTTTCACTGGATATTTTCCAAAACCATCTCATAACTCAGCCTGGACATTGTCCTAATTTGAGTTCGCCAAATATAATCCATATACATTTTTATGTGTGTGTGTGTGTGTGTGTATCATGCACTCACCCATGTATATGGAATGTTCCCGTGCATATGAAATACAATTATGTCATTTTTGATTTAACCGGTGTTTCAAACAAAATTATAACAATTCAAATCCAATTCATCCTGCACTAACTAGTACTAAATGAAATACCAAAAATTTTCCTCATTTAATCATTTCCAATAAAATTTCTAACAATTCAAATTGAAATATAAAATATGATCATTTATGACCTTTAAATTGAAAGAAATTCTGATAAGAGAAAACCACTACATTTTAGAAAACTTCTTGAAAACTTTATAAATTTGATATCAAAATGAAGATCTCGTCGTGTGAGTAACTTTAGTTTTTGGACTATTCCATTCCGACTCCAGAATAATCCATTATGATCAAAAGAAAATCAACGGATCTTTTATTTTTTTTCATTCGGTACTGTATCTCTCTTCCCACCACCGAAGCATTTTCTTATTTTTATCAGTGTTATCCCATTTTATGGATTCCTGACATTTTTTTTCTTTTTTTTAATAATATAAAAAAAACTTATAATTATTATTATTAAATATTTTTTTAATGTTTGATGCCTAGACCACGCATGCATAGCCACGTGAAGACGTTGTGGCCCGGTCTTTCGGTTATGTTTAATTTTTTTTTCTAAATATTCTAATAATTATTTAAATAATTAAAAAACTAACTAAATTCTGACTTTCTCAAAATTTAACAAAATTTGGCACTGTAGCTATATTTTCCAAGATGAATTCAATAACGACATCCATTTTATCATCATGGTTCTAAAATTTTCAGTTTATTTTTTTCTTATGGTAAAATTATCATTTTATCCATTTTTTCTCATTAACCAAATCATGTTAATTGTTTATTCATTTTTTTTCAGGATTTCACATTCTCTCCTTAAAGAATTTTGTCCCGAAATTCTCACAAATACACCTCTGTACTAACATATCCTGAAGTTAAATAATTATTAAATTACTAAAATACGTACCTTCATTTTCAAATAAATAATGATAAGCGACATGTATCATGTCTTCACGTTCTCATGTTGCTTCTTCTATTCCTTGATGCTGTCATATCACTTTTACTAGTCTCATAGTTTTGTGTCACAAAACTTGGTCTCAACTATCAATGATACGCACTAGTATTTCTTTAAATGTTCCATCTCAATCAATAATGAGTTCGCCCCAATCCATTACATGAGTTGGATCATGAATATATTTCCTAAGCATAGAGACGTGGAATATCTCATAGACACCAGATAAATGTGGCAGTAATGCCAATCGATAAGTAACAAAACCCACCTTCTCAAGTATTTCAAAAGGCATAATATATATTGGCAATAACTTTCCATGCTTGCCAAATCTGATTACGCCCCCTTTTGGCATCACTTTCAAGAAAGCATGATCACCCACCTCAAATTCTAGAGGTCGTTTTCATTTATCAGCATAACTTCTCTATTGACTTTGAGCTATAAGAAGATGTTGTCGTATCAAATCTACTTTCTCTGAGGTATCTTTAATCACATTTGGACCCGTGATGGATCTGTCTCCCACCTCAGCCCAACAAACTGGAGATCGACATGGCCTTCTATACAATGCTTCATATGGTACCATTTGTATACTTGCCTGATAACTATTGTTATATACAAACTCGACCAAAGGTAGATGTTCTTCCCAGCTACCCTTGAAATCTAGACAACATGCTCGCAACATATCTTCAAAAACTTGTATGGTTCTTTCTGATTGACTGTCTGTTTGTGGATGGAAAGTAGTGCTCATTATCAACTATGTTCTCATTACTTTTTGAAAACTCTTCCAAAAATGAGCCGTAAATCTGTGATCTATGTCTGATACAATAGATACTGGTACTCCATGTAATCAGAACCTACACAATTCCTCATGTGTGAAGGTCATTTACATTGCTAGAAAATGTACTGACATTGTAAATCAGTCCATAATCACCTACATAGCATCATGTTTTCATGATGTCTTTGGCTAGTGAGTCACAAAATCCATTGTGATATGCTCCCATTTCCACTCTACTACCTAAAAAGGTTGGAGTAATCCTACTAGCATGCGATGCTCAACCTTTATCTGTTGACACGTGAGGCATCTTCGAACAAAATCACCAATGTGTCTCTTCATCACATTCCAGTAATACTGCCGACGAAGATCATTATATATCTTTGTGCCACCTGGATGTACTGAAAAATGAGAACAGTGAAATTCTCTAAGAATTTCCTCTCTCAATTCTACTATATGGGGAACCATAATACATTCCCTAAACTGAAGACTACCAGCCATATGAATAGCCCAACCTTCTTCGCATGTACTAGTCTATACTCGGTTCTTTATAGATAATATTTCTGCATCTTGTTTCTACATCTCAATCACCTTATTTAATAGCGAAGATATAGCTACTAAACTCCCAATAACACCCTGAGTTTGACTGCTATATTGTAAGCTGAATCATCCCATAGTTTCAAGCATATCCCATTCCGCAAAACAATACTAGCTAGTGCACCTCATGCTTTCCAACTAAGTGCATCAGCCACCACATTTGTCTTACCTAGATGGTAATACAAAGTAAAATCATAATCTTCTAGATACTCCATCCATCAATGATGTCTCATGCTAAGGTCTCATTGTATAAAGATATATTTCAGACTTTTATGGTCTGGATATACCTCAAATTACTGCCCATACAAATAGTGACACCATATTTTTAAAGCAAAGACTATAGCCACCAACTCTATATCATGTGTGAGGTAATTTTTCTCATGATTCTTTAACTACCTTGAACCATAGGCTACAACTCTTCCAGATTACATCAGAAAACATCCCAATCCATCTTTCGTGGCGTCACAATACAATGTATATTTCTATCCCATATCTGGAACTATCAGAATAGGAGCTGAAGTAAGTCTCCATTACAATTCCTAAAATGCCTTTTCACATGAATCAGTCCACTCATACTTGACTTCCTTCCTAGTCAATCTAGTGATTAGAGTAGCTAACCGGAAAAAATTCTCATTAAATCTTTTGTAATACCCAGCCAATCCCAAAAAACCATGTATTTTAAAAACAAATTTTGGCATCTCCCAACTCATGACTACCTTGACATTTTCAGGGTTCACTGATACACTAGTAGCTGATACTTCATGTCCCAAAAAATTTGATTCTATCAACCAAAAGTCACATTTACAAAACTTGACATATAACTTATGTTCTCTCAAAGTTTAGAGAACAAAATGTAAATGATCCTCATACTCTTTTTTAGACTGAGAATGGATCAAAATGGCATCCACAAAAATCACAACAAAATAATCTAAATATGGCTAAAATATTCTATGCATAAGATTCATGAATGCTACTGGCGTATTCGTTAATCCGAAAGGCATTATTGTAGACTCAAAATGCCCATACCATGTTCTAAATGCTGTCTTAGGGATGTCAGCCATTCTAACACACAACTGGTGATATCCAGTACGAAGATCTATTTTGGTAAAGACATGTGCCCCTTTTAATTGGTCAAATAAATCATCAATCCTTGGTAATTGATATCGATTCTTTATCGTAACATTATTTAACTGTCGATAATTAATGCACAGTCGAAGGGTTTTATTCTTCTTCTCTGCAAATAAAACCAGAGTACCCCAAGGTGAAATGCTGGTTCTAATGAAACCATTGTCCAACAAATCTTGTATCTAGACCTTGAGTTCTTGTAATTCAATCAGTGTCATCTTATGTGAAGTCATAGAAATGGGTGATGTACCAGGATGTAACTCACTACAAAAATCCACATTCTTGTGTAGGGGCAATCTTGGTAATTCATCAAGAAAAATATTCTCGTATTCATAAACTATCCGAGGAAGATCAATATTCAATGTCTCCTCTTCTTTTAGGGTGAGACATACCGGCCAATTCATAAGTTGTCTATGCCATTTAGAAACATATATAGTCTGGGGTAAAGCATCGTGCTTATTCCCTTGAAATACAACACATATATCGTATGGTGTGTGGATAATAATTTTTTTATGATCACAATCAATAATAACTTGATGTGATGTTAACCAGTTCAGGCCAAGAATTATATCAAAATATAACATGTTCATGACTCTAAGGTATGCCATGAATAAAATCACTGAGATTTCTAACTCACAATCTTGACATATTTGACTAATTTTTACCTTAGACCCTAAAGGAGAAGTCACATGCAATAGCTCGTCCAAATTTTTCTCAACTTTCTGTAACCAATGATCTACTATCATTGTGTCCCCTCTTTCTAAATATCAGAAAATTATGTGTCGTGAACCTTCATGGGTTACTTGGCCCTTCTTGACCTCTGGCTGCACTAGTTTGTTCAACTCTCGCAATGATGACACCCACAACCTCTATTAGAGCATGTTGATCAAAGAAGTCTGGGAGTTGATCCTCATTTCATGGACATCCCCAGTATCCTCGTTATCTACATGTCATCTACATAAGTCAAATAATAATATAAGAATCATAGTCATTCCCTATTATTAGTGTGCAAGCCAACTAATAATAGACTTTTAATTTTGAAAATAATATTTCTTTTTCTAAACTGCTAAGGTTATGTTTTTTTATCCTAGTATTTCTCTTTTTTTCCCCGAGTATTAGATATTTATATATCTAAACTTTCCTACCATATTATGAAACTTGTATCAATTTTTGAGTTATAGGTAATTGTATACCTAACCTCTGATACCAAGCTGTGACACCCCATTTTCCAGGGGGTCCCATTCATTCCATCACACAATATAATTTGCAATAAAATAAAATTTTCTCAAATGTACCATACATATTTTTTCCATTTTATTTGCTCTGTAGAAAAAAAAACACACAACATATTATTTAAGCCACAACCGGCTTCCCTTCACAAGTGTGATCCCGTATGTGGTTCTGTCATCTGCTCTGGACCTATACCTGAAAGGGGGTCCCGCAACAGAGTGAGTAAAGCTCAGTAGAGGTAAACTTCTATAGAGTTACTCCCTGCCTAAGTGCACGTAAAACGTCACGCATATATATCAACGCCCATTCAAGTATAATGTTTTTATGAATGCAATTATGGATGAAATATTTATATGTCAATATTCCTGAGTCCCATTGACACTCTCACACATGTCGAAGCTAAGTGTGACATATTATATAAATAGATATAAATATGTGTATATGTATATATATCTATATAAATATTTATTTTTTTGGAATTATTTCGAAAAATATTGACCTCATTCGAAAAATTTTTTTGGATATTTCTTCAAATAAAATATGATTTTCTTGGATTTATTCTGAGAAATATGGACCTCCTCTAAAAAATATATTGGACATTTCTCCGATAAGATATTTTCCAAAAATCACTTCGTAACTCAGCCTGGACATTGTCCCAATTCGAGTTTGCAAATTTATAATAACCATGCTCCATAAAAATCCCACACAATTCAATCTGGATGTTATCCTAATTTGAGTTCGCCAAATACAATCAATATACCTTTATATGCATATATATATATATATATATATATATATATATATATATATATATATATATATATATATATATATATCATGCACCTACCCATGTATATGGAATGTTCCCGTGTACATGAAATGCAATTATGTCATTTTTGATTTAACCGATGTTACAGACACAATTATAATAATTCAAATCCAATTCGTCCCGCACTAACTTTTACTAAATGAAATACCATAATTTTTCACCAATTAATCATTTCTAATAAAATTTCTAATAATTCGAATTGAAATATAAAACATGATCATTTATGGCTTTTAAATAGAAAGAAATTATGATAAAAGAAAACCACAACCTTTCGGAAACTTCATGAAAACTTTATAAATTTGATATCAAATTGAAGATCTCATCATGTAGAGTAACTTTAGTTTTTGGACTATTCCATTCTGACTCTAGAATAATCCATTATGATCAAAATAAAATCAACGGTTCTTTTATTTATTTTTCATTCTGTACTATATCTCTCTCCCCGCCACCAAAGCATTTCTTATTTTTATTAGCGTTAACCTATTTTTCGGATTCCTAATGTTTTTTTTCTTTTATCTTTTTTTTTATAATATAAAAAAAACATATAATTATTATTATTAATTTTTTTTAATGTTTTACGCCTCCACACATGCACAGCCATGTGCGGACGTCATGGCGCGGTCTTTCGGTTACGTTTATTTTTATTTTTTTTTCTAAATATTCTAATAATTATTTAAATAATTAAAAAATAACTAAATTCTGACTTTCTCAGAATTTAATAAAATTTGATACCATAGCTATATTTTCCAAGACGAATTCGATAACGACATCCATTTTATCATCATGGTTCTAAAATTTTCAGTTTGTTGTTTCTTATTGTAAAATTACCATTTTGCCCAATTTTTCCCAGAAACCAAATCATGTTAATTATTTATTCATTTTTTTCGGGATTTCACATATATATACTGAGTATATGTGTACGTATATACTAAGTATACACGTAAAAATATACTCGATATATATGTATGTATAAACTGAGTATATATGTATGTATATATTGAGTATATACCTATGAATACACTCATTATATATGTACGTATATACTGAGTATATACGTACGTATAATACTATAGTATATATGTACATATATACTCAGTATATCTACATATATATTGTAGTATATGTACTTATATACTCAGTATATAAGTACATGTAATTCTGTAGTATTATATGTACATATATACTGAGTATAAATGTACATATAATACTTTAATATATATTTACATATATACTCAGATTATATGTACATATAATACTTTAGTATATATGTAGATATACTGCAGTAATGTATATAACGAGTGAAATGCTAGTATATATGTACATATACACTGTAGTATATATGTACATATATACTATAATATTATAAATTAATCAAAACGTAATTTTTTTTTATTTTTTTATTTTGTTTTGATCGACTTGTTTAAATTTCATACAGATATGATACCGCAATGTTCCCCATGCGAAGCTTATAAAAGTGAAGGGATTTTTCACTAGACATGCAGCACCATGACTAGGATAGCTTTTTTGAAGCAGAAAGATCGTGATTGGAGGAGCTGAGGGAAAGAAAGCAATGTCAATTCACGAATATATTATACTTTATATACTGTCGTTAGATACATTAATGAATAAAATATAATAAAGTTTTGTTATGTTTTTATTTTAACTATGTAAAACAAGGGTTTCATAGATTATAATTATTCAAAATTATTATGCGAAGATTATTTTCATCATTATGTGTTGCACATTAGCATTGTGTGGTGCTCCATTTTTCTATGTTCAAGTTTCTTATTGATATGTTGATGGTTACCGCTACTGATGATCACTCTCTATTTCATCTGCCAATTCTTTTGTTAGCTTATCAGCTCAGTCATGGCGGGGTAGAGCAACCTCTGTATAGACCTTGGGACCAGGAGAGAGTTCTACTTGCAGGGAAGCAAGATGCTAACTCTGATGAGCCAAGACATGCTCGTGGGTTGTCTTCCAAGTTTTTCTCTAAGAGTTTTCAGAGATATTTTCTTAAATTTAAATAATCTTCGTATTTCTTATTTATCTTGATAGTGAAGTTTTGTGTCATCTTTGTGAAGTATAAATGAGATAATACTAATTTGTTGCAGTTTTGTGTCATCTAAGACTATGTAATTATATATATATATATATGTACATATAATACTACAGTATATACACACATATATACAACAATAAATATATACATATAAACTTAGTATATACATATGTATATACTCAGTATATAGATACGTATATACTCAGTATATAGATACGTATATACTTAGTATATAGATACGTATATACTCAGTATATAGATAGGTATATACTCAGTATATAGATAGGTATATACTCAGTATATAGATACATATATACTCGGTATATACGTACATATATACTAGTTATATATGTACATACTCTATATATACGCACGTATATACACAATAATGTACATATAATACTATAGTATTATATGTATATATATCCTGAGTATATATGTAATAAGTATATATGTACATATACTATAGTAATATATGTAACTAGTGAAATGCTAGTATATATGTATATATACACTGTAGTATAAATGTACATATTTATTGTAGTATTATATATTTATCAAAATATTACTTATTTATTTATTTTGATTTTATTGACTAGTTTAAATTTTGTACACATATTGTACCGCAATGTTCTCCATATGAATCTTTTAGAAGTGAATGGATTTTTCACTAGACATGACGCAACACGACTAGACATATTTGTCGCATTAGAAAGATGGTGATCGGAGGAGCTGAGGGAGAGAAAGCAACATTAATTCATGAATAGATTATACTTTATGCATTGTTGTTAGATATATTGATGAATAAGATGTAATAAAATTTTATTATATTTTTGCTTTAACTATGTAAAATATGTATCAGAATAACTTATTAAATGATTTTATTTTTTGTTAATTATAAAGTATCATTTATAATTTCTATATTTATTCAATTTAATATAAAAATATCAAATTATTTAATTACTTTTTTTGAAAAAAAAAATAAAATAGTGAAAATTGATTTGGAATGAAAATAGATAGGGATTTTTCCCTCGCTAATTTAGCTAAGGAATTTTCTCTTGCTAATTTAGCTAGAGAAATTATTTTAGCTAGGGAATTTTTTGTCGCTAAGATTTTTTTGCTAGGGACTCTTTCACTCGTTAATTTTTAGCAACGAGCACTTTAGCTTGAGAAAGGTTCTGTCGTTAATCTGTCATTATATCCAATTTAGCGATGGAAAACCCCCATTTTGCTAGGGTATTTTCCTTAGCTATTTGGGATTTTTCTTGTAGTGTAATATGTTGTATGTCGCATAAAGCACCTGTGGTATTAACACGAGAGCAAATGACTATGTCAGCCATTGCGGCAATCTAAGTGAAGCAAAGAAATAATTATAATTACATACTATAATAATTAAAAATTAGGTAAAATATTTTAGAAACACATGACTCTAACTTACCAAAAGATCTATACTATCAGCTATAGTATGGAACATCATATCATCCCTATGAAGTCGTGGTGTCATAAAATGTCATGTAATACAATAATACCACTACATGTATGAATAATAAAAGTCCATTAAACTCACCATAGGGGGTTAAGTGCTGATCCTAGCTACTCGTGTCTCCCACAATGTTATGTATGATGCATGATATGTCACCCAATAAAACAGGTGTAATCCATGTGCATCTACAGCATGTAACTGTTGTTCGTAAGAGCAAGCTGGAGGTATCTTCTAATACATCCTAAATTGGTGCAAGACTCTCTATGGATGATTCCACTCATTAATCTCGAAATAAATGAGCAATGACATCGTCCACTAGATCTTATGATCAGCTAAGCAGATATATTGGAGCTTATCAAGTAACTCTCCCACGCATGGTTGCCATGAGATCTATATGTGAATACTTAATATTAATAAAGTTTACAATAATATGAATATAATTAATATAGAATAATATAATTTTACATAAATATTACCTGATCAGGAGTCTGTGCATCTAGCCGATCTCGGTATAGGAGGAGTACACCCGATGGGTTATGCACCTGTGTCAAAGGTACTCTCAACCTACACACGAGTGGAAGAGCTAGCCCTACCTTTGGCTTAGCCTGAGATTGTTTTGGTAATCCATCATGGCTAGCCGAAGGTAGGTGACCATCCCCAAATTTGACATTGGCATCATGTAAGGCATGAGCGGGTGGTGGTGCTATATCTGCGTGTGGTTGCCCAAAATTGGGTCGCCCGATATGAAGTCTCTCTCAAGATCATAGCTGAATACAAAATAATGAGAAAGTTAGTCAAAATAGTAAAATTTTTATATTGCATTAGGAAAAATATGATAAATTATTCATACATAACAACACATATTCCCAGTTATTACATACATGTATGAGTGTAATATAACCACTAATACCACGGCTATTGCAACACCCATTTTCAAACACATTTCATTCAAACCATTTCAAATATGCAGAAGCATTTTTTTTTTCGTTCGCTATGGTAGGCCCATAAACATTTAAACAATTCACTTACAAAATAGCATACCATGCCTTTCAAAATATTACACAACATTGTTTCGTAATTTACTATTTTTAAAATACAAAATAAAGTCATGCTCAAAATGATATTATAGCATATGACGGGGCATACTCCTCAATTCTTTCTCAGTGACTCTGTGCTTCTCGATCTTGCCTCTTCCCCCTTACACTGTCTATCACTCGGTACCTACGCATTGGTAAAATAATACGCTAAGCATTTTCATGCTTAGTGGTTCTATACAAATCCATTCTTCAGTTTCAGTTAAAACAAATCATGCAATTTAGCAATTCAATACTTTCAAACTTTTATGGATAATTAATGTAAATACAATACATATACTTGTTATATATATAATCAGTTACAATTCATTGATCATCCCAAAATACACTTTCATATTCAATAAATCATGCATTCATCAAATCATGCATTTTACAATGCTCTTTTCAATTCCAATATTTCACAATTTCAAATCAATTCAAATATACTCACAAATTCAATTCAGTTATGCAATTCAATTCAATTCAGTAATGCCAATTAGTTCAATTATGCCATCAGTTCAATTATGCCCATCAGTTCAATTATGCCCATCAGTTCAATTATGCCCATCAGTTCAATTATGCCCATCAGTTCAATTATGCCCTTAATGAATTTAACCTTTGTCTTCGTTATACCGGATATCAGAGTCACCGGCACGCTCCCGCTGGGCTGCAGGCCGGTATAAAAATGGTTTTATAACATAGTACTGTCCTGCTGGGCTACTAACTGGTTATAACAATCAAATAGTGAACACTACCGATACGGTCCCGTTGGGCTGCTGATTGGAGTGACATATCAATAAAATCATTCGCACTACTGCTATTTTGACTCCTATTGGTATACCAATCAATCCTTAATACGAACCAAATGGTTAATATTCTATTAAGGGCATTCAAATCTTTTATAGCAAAGTACAATACAATTTGTACATTTGTATAAATAGTTCACTTTTAATAGTCATGAAATTTTCATATGCAAACATTTTACAATCAATTTCTTCAAATCATTTAAAACCATTCAATATGCCTTTCTTATTCATTTAGAACAAGTATTTCAAATATTGAAACAAGAATAAGAAAAGGTAGAACAAACATTCTAAAACTTGAAACAAGGAATGGAAGTAGATAGAACAAACCTAAAAAGATTGTCGTCCTTTAATTCCCGTTCTTGGAATCTCGACCTCAACTTGGACTTTCCTCCCCGTTAATCCCTAATCCATCGCACATATTTCAAAATCAATGAATAACCAAAAAAAATCATTTGTGCATTCTAGGATTTTTGGTTAGGTTTGTCTGCCCAATACACCTTCACTTGCCAAATTTTTTTTTGGGATAATTGAGTCATATTTAGCTTATACATCCTTCACGAAAATTATAGCTCTATTAGTCTATTTGTAGTAGGAATTTGAATCATCTAATTTGGATCACCCAAACACAAGTAATGGCATTTTTATTCAAAACTGGTCGGTATGCCCAATTCACTCGGTTACCTACATTTTTTCTCAATTTCAGAGATCTTAACTCCATAAATTGGTAATAGTCCCTTCAACTAATTTGAAGATATGGTTCTAAGGTTTCCCCTACAATTAGAATCATCCAATTTGGATCCCAAAAACTCAAGTTATGGAATTTTATATTCAGACTACTCTAATTTTCAAAACAGAAGCATATTTTTTTTTCTTTCTTGCACATAGCTCCCATTTTGAAGGATTTATGGACACTTTGGGGTTATAAATTGTTTACCATTCCTTAAATTAAATTATTTTCCTAGAAGTCTAGTTTACCTAGAAATTTGAATCACTCAATTAGGATAAGAAATGACTAAGTTATGGCCAAAACAAAAATATAGGTTTTGGAAATTTTTGACAGCATCTCCTTTGAAATATCATAAATTCCCTCTTCGTGATTTTCTTCCAAAACACCTCAAAATTCAAAATAAATCATGTCAATCACTCTTAATAACATCCTAATATCATCCCAAACCATTCACAAGCAAATCTCATGGATGATTTAGGGTTTTTCGAACTCAAACATCATAAAAATAAATTCTAGAGTTTATTCACATACCTTGAATCACTTGGAAACCCTTGGCCTAGCCTTCTCCTTGAACAACCTTGTAAGTTCTTGCACAAATCTCTTGATTTTTTCTATAGCTTCCTCTCTTTGCTCCTCTTTTCTCTCCCAAACACATTTTTTTTTGATCTAATGAGCTCTTAGACTAAATTTTGGTCTTTAAATCAAATTCCTCATATAAGGTCTTCCTACAAAGCCCATTTGGACTTAAGTCTCTTAATTTTGGTCTTTAAATCAAACTTCTCATATAAGACCTTTCTACAAAGCCCATTTGGACTTAAGTCTCTTAGACCAAATTTTGGTCTCTAAAATCAAACTTCTCATATAAGGCCTTGGTTAGCCTACAAAGCCCATTTGGATTTAAGTTATCCCAAAATGCTATATAGCCCATACATCCTTCTATTTGCACTTCAAATTTTCTCATATTCACTCTTAGACACATAAACATATTCACAAATAACATTTAGGTCCTGATTTTATATGTTTCCACTTTTGCCCTTGACACTTGGGTAAATTTTCGGGTTTAATCTTTTAAATCACATATCAAATAACAATTAATATTCATTTAACAATTTTTAGAAATACCCATGTTTGACTCAATTTATACCTGAATATATAATAAAATTATAAAAAAATAATTTAGGGTATCTTTGGGGCATTACAACTATGATCCAAGATGGCTTGGCATAACTTATGGTATGTATGTTACTGCACCACCCTGACTATATATAATAGTATCCGTCAAATCTCGTAGGTAGTGGGAGAGAAATCACATAAAAACATGCTCACCCTTCTTATTCGCAAATAAGAAGCATCCGATCAATGCTAAGATGAACCCACGCGCACATCGCTCTAATGTGATCTCATCTGCATTAGGTGATAAGTTGGATAACTAGATAAGTAACCACTACAATGAGATAGTAGATCCTATGATAGCATCGGTAGGTGAGATAATACCGAGCAACTTTGTGCACAACACTACCACATCGAACACACATGTACAGTGACTGCTAGGCCATGGATATGAAGGCTAAGGAGGAAACGACGTCCTATAAGGTAATAATCATCTCCCCTACCAGCACATGAATTGTGTGTGTCTCAAGCTGTCATCTCTCGATGAGTGAGGTGATAATTGGCCAATCAATCGCAATGTGGCCTAAATGATATATAACATAAAATCCAGCCCTAATCACATATGGCAGAATCTGAATATTCATCCTCCGCATTGTCATGAAGGCTCTCATCTACTGTCGAGGGCGGAGGATCTCCTGAAGCTGTAAGCAATGAAACAACCAAATTTAAAAGTGATTATATATAAATTACATGTTAAAACTACTAATAGTTATTGATAATTAACAAAATACATACTTGCTTTGTATCTACTATGTGTGATCAGTATCTATCTTGCAATACTAAAACAGATGTATTTGATGAATCCGAATCATGAAACCCCCTAGCCATGTCTATAAGACATAACAAATCTAGAATAATTTTCAAACATGGTTGTCAGTATTAATCACAATGATAATTTACAATACACTCGTACAATAAAAAACTGTCATTCAATAGAAAAAGTTTGATACAAGCCAACAACAAAATATTCGAGGTCTCATTTACAAGAAATAAATGCTAATACATAAGTCTTATATAGAACAACAACAAAAAAATGAGGCCTCATTTACAAACAAACAACTAAACTAGATTTCTATTCTTACAAGATCACCGATTGTGACCCTTTTGTTTGCACAACCCACATTTTATCTTTGTTTTCCCCTCCCTAACATCCATTTCATTATGCAAATGAGTTGATTTAGGATTGTCACTGACTTGTCATTTCATTGACCCAGGAGCTACGATCGTTGGACCATCATAAAGAGGCCACTCATCTTCATTGAATATGGGATAAAACAAGCTTGTCTAAGTGTCATAGTAAGACTGCTTAGTGTAGTAGCCTTGAACAAATAACCAATAACAACACTTATTTACTGACATGCTGCTATGATATGGCTACATGGAAATACATATATCAGTGTCTTACCACATGTGCAGTTCTTGTCATTTATATTGAGGTGATGAAAGCGACCACTCCTAGACCTTACGTGAAATATACCCTGTATGTAACCATAAAGAACAATTTTCATTGATCTAGCCTTAACCACACGACCTAAATCTGAGTATCAACATATGGTATGAACTGCTCACCGAATGCCAATATATCAGCACCCTTGTTCTCTTCTTTTACAAAGTAACTATTAAGGTGGGAAAATATCAACTAAACTAATGCAATGATTGGTAAGCTACGAGCCCTATTAAGAACACTATCAAATACCTCTCACATATTGGTTGTCATTATCTCATATTTTCAACCTCCATCATGTGAAAGCACCCATAATGGAAGAGGAATCACCTCTAACCATTTTCGTGCTTCAAGATTGATTCTCCCAATTGTAGTCATATGCTTATTTATCTTCTGGTGTTGTCGTAATAACTTCTCTCCAGACCAAATTCTTCAAGAGTTTATTATTGAAGTGGATCATAAAATTACTTGCAAGATGACACATGCAGATCTTGTGCTAAGCATATGGTGCATCCCAATGAAGATGAGCATTGCTCATAGCTGCATAATACCTGAATGTCTATCAGATATAACACAAATCCCCATCCATTAAGTTACTCTATTTCTGATACATGCTAAGAACCATCCCCAACTATCAATATTCTCGCCTTCTGTAATAGCAAATGCTAATGGGAACAACTGATTATTTCCATCACATCCCATAGCAATCAACAATATTCCTTTATACTTCCCATACAAATGTGTATCATCAATACTTAGTACATAATGATGATTTATGAAACCTTCAATAGATGGTTTGAATGACCAAAACACACGCTAAAATGTCTCATTGTTTGGCACACTTTGAGAGATGGTTTACAAAATAATGACGCATCTAGGATTGGCTTGTTCAATGGCCAAGAACATGTGGGAGATATGTATATGATTGAGAAAAATCATCAAATAAGTGTCTAAATGCATTATGCTTTCCATCCAAGACTTTTTTATATGAAATTTAATATCCCCATTTCTCCATCACTATTGCTTGAATAGCCATAGGGGACAATGTAAAATATGTCTTAATTATTGATTCTATATGAACAACAACCAACTTTGAGTCCAGTTGATGATGGTCTTGGTTCAAACATGGATTTACACATGTATGCAGCCCTTTATATTTGTTAATCACAAATAAATTAGTATCTTTCACAACTATGGTATGCAGCTTCCATTGACATTGATATTTTTCGGTCTTCTTACATCTTAAAACAAGTAATTTTTTTGAGGAGGCAACTGCAATAAACTCATGGTGTGTTTTAATTGACTAAATCTTTGCAGCCTCTTGCAATTCGAATTTAGAATTAAAAACTTGCCCAACTACAAATTCACCACTCGCATAACTGGTTATTTCTTGCTCCCATGGAGCCAACCACTTGAAATAACAATATCTATATTTTCAACATGTTCAAGACAAGGTGTTGGTGGTAGATGAAACTGAATAGGAGCTGACTCATCTGGTTCCTCATCATTGTCTACGATATTTGATACATCACAAGATAATGCATGCAGAGACAAATATCCCTCGCTCAGGCTCATTCTCCAAAACTTTATTTGTAGTTTGGAATGATAAAATATGTACATCGGCTTGAACATGTAAATCATCATCATATTCAACATCAACATCTTCATCAGATTTGTAATTACCTTTTTAATAAGCACAAGCACCATCATCTTTATATGCTCCAGTATCTCATAATAGACCACTGCTAGGCCCATAACCATTGTCGATTTCTGCAACATTCTCAATTTCTACCGCATTCTCAATTTTTGCAACACCAATAAATTGATTCGCTTGTCGGTGTATTCGAACAACCTCAACAAATAATTCAATTTCCTCAATGATAATTGTGTTAACCATGTTCAGCATTTAGTACATAGAACTGTCATTTCATATTGTAAGAGGTTGAAACCTATTTCCACTTTTTAGAGGATACTTACACTTGAGAACTAAGTTGAACTTCTGTTTGTCAATAAGTGTACTTGAAAATATGATATCACCTAATAATTCAAATGTGCAGTCAACCATTATTTCCAAAGGCACAATCGAAGCTTTGTTTCCATCATATTTTACATCATTATGGGTCCTCACTATATGTCCATTGTAATGACACATTATGGGGATAGAGGAAAATGACATAATTGAACTTTTTCAAAACAAATAAAAATAATTAAATAATATGAAAGATAATTATCAAATAGGCTCTTTTTTACCGAATAATTTCTAGAATTATATATAATTATACACAAATTGCTCAGCCAAATTTCATCCATTTAACAAAATTAAATGCTCAAATGGAATAAATGAGTTAAATAGAAAGTACTATTATAAACTCTAAGGTATATCATTCTTTATCTAAAATAATCTAGACATGTATAAGTATAAGAATGACCTAAATATTTGTGTATACAGCATAATAAGAATTTATAGTTAAATAGAATTGTAGATAAGAATGGAAGCACTATATTTGTGGAGAGATATAGATAGAGATTTAGAGAGAGAGAGGATAAGAATAATAATAACTTTATATTGAGATAGATATTTTAATAGATAGTGAGCGAGAGAGAAGGCAACCAGGAAGATAGCGCATTGCGTGAAGCAATAGGTTCGTTTTCCATTTGTTCCAACCTTTAATGGTGTTTTACTTTTGTTTCCTATTCGAAATTTATCTTGGAACTCAGAAGCTTGTTATCAAAAAGGAGACGAGGTTGGACAATGTATAATGTTATCCGTAATTATGGCTAGTGAAATATGTTTCATTGTCTCATCCACATACACTCACCAAGTGTCTCATATAAGTGATATAACATGTAAAAGAAATATTGGCTTCGTCATTGAATGCATGCAACATTCAATAAGTACTAGGAGATTTAAATTCACGTGGAAGGTACCCACATAATGTCTTGGCACGAAATTGCTAGAAAGAAGAATATTATTCACTTTCTTTACATTTTTTTTAATTTAATAAATTATTTTTGTTTTTTTTTTGAGTTTCAATCTGGAATTCATCTCTCTACCATAGTTATTACTTGAAGTAGAAATACTTGGTGATTAGATTTGCTATGTCTAAATGTTGCATCAATCATCACAATGACACTATTGTTTCCATCACCTCGTACTTCTCGAATTGACATAGGGCAAAACTATACATTGCACTAAACATGATATTAGAGTGATTTTTTAAAATCAAACCCTAACACCCATAAATTTAATCACAAAAAAAAAATAAGACAAATAACAAACCTCGGAAGGAGAGCTGTTGAATACTTGTGCAATGCAGCATTGTCATCGCCGAGGTGAGGTTTGGTGGAGAAGGGCCATGAGGTCTGGTGGAGTGGAGGAGACTACTAATAGATTAAATGGCTAAGAAAATTGGGAGGTTATGTGAAAATGGAGAAGTGAAAAATGGGGAAAGAGAGAAGAAAATCGTTCGGGGATAAACTTATTCAATAGTCAGAGTCGTGAACGACGATTATTGGTTTAATTAAATAGCCGTAGTTCCCAAAGCCGGCATTTGAAAAAAATTCAACTGCGTGGCAATGGTCGCCGTTAACAATGATGACCATTGCTACGCTGTTTCCAGACATGCTAGTTTGGACATATTTTTGAAATTAGTTTTATATTTTGGATTTTTTATTTAAAATACATTATTTCTGCACAAAAACTATGTTAAATTCAATAATAATTTTCTCAAATACTAATATTTAACATTAATCAACAAAAGTTGACTATACGTTGAAATTTAGTGGCAAAAGCAAGCAAAAAACTAGAGGTGTGAAACGGGCCGGCCCGGCATGGCCCGGCCAGTTTTTTTAGGGCACGTTCGTGCTACCGTGCCGGGCCGGACACGGCACGGTTCCTGTACAGTGCCGTGCCCGGCCCGGCACGGTTTAAAAATAGCCGAGCCCGGCATGGCCCGTAGGCACGGCGGGCCATGCCGTGCCTTGCCTGGCCCGCTTGGGCTTGCCTGTCCGAGCGGTTCGGGATACGAGAAGACTGCGGCTCGGGTCGAATCAGACCCGACCCGTGCGGGAGGGGCATCCTTGGGTCGGGCTCACGGGACACCCGGCACGGGACTGACCTGTGCCGCGTGCCGAACCGTGCCGGGTCAGGCACAAACACGGCTTTGGCCAGGAACGGCACGGCACGGCTTTGGCCAGGAACGGCACGGCACGGCTTTGGCCAGGAACGGCACGGCACGGTTGAAACCTGTACGAAAAAGTTGCATTCCCGGCGTCTTCGTCGCCTAGACTTCAATCAACTTAACAAAATTTGCAATTATCAGTCATTTCGACGCTGTGGTAATCTGGAAAAAAAGTTCGGCCAATGTCTGTCTCTAAAGTTGTATATGTACCTGTCATAAGGAAAAAAACACGAGATAACGCGTCGCTTCTGTCATCAACATGCAACATATATGCGTTTTCATTGTTTCTCCGAAAAGAAGAGCAGATATAATCCTTTCTTCGTTACTGCTTGGTCTCCCTGCCGTTTGTTTTTGAGTTTCGAGCGAATGGTCCATGTTTGTGATTGCGATTTTCACGTGGAAAGTGATTATTCAAATGGTTATAATCCATCAAGTTTTTTTCCCGATTTTGATCGAGCTTGTCCTCTTATGGTCTTAATTGCATTTTATAGGATCTCTCCCAAAACTTGTAAGCAATATAAGCCATCAAGTTCATGTTTCTTTTAATATACTTGTTTTGAATCCAAAATCACTGCTTATAATCATAATTTTGTTGTGTATGATGACCGGTTTGAAAATTTATCTGCGTCTGCAGTTAGAACTGTAGCAAGTGGAAATTTCTAACAGAATCTTGTTTCTGATGATATACACGTTTGGAAACATAATTTGAATTTATTTTTCATGTTTTGTTACCATCTTGTTTTGGATTTGAGAATGCTAGATATAACCTCAACTTTATTGTTCTTTGAACATCGGGATGAGATTGAAGCTGCAATCACAATTGTTTTAATTTGAGTTTTCGGTCAGATTTTCATGTTTCTACTGATGTACACATGTTTGGAACCATAATTTGAATTTATTTTTCACGTTTCTATTAGTTTGCTTGTTTTTTGATAATGGAGATGAAATTGCATTCAACAGGTATTGAAGCTTCGTTTGTAGAGAGAGAATTTCAAACATAATCCAAAAGTGTTTCTTCTCTTCTTATGGCCATGTACTTCCTTAATCATCTGTAAGTTATCAAAATCTGTTCCATCAACTTCTTGCGTATTATTAACATTTTGAATGATTTTATTGAATTGTTTGCAATGAGAAAGCCTTTGGGCTTTTTTACTAAAATTCAAAGTATCCTAATGTGAATTCTATTTTATACTGAGATTTTCAATGATGATTTTCAACAAATGTTTCCTTGATGATGAGTCTTTGATTACGTCTATGTTAAGTTTGTTTTTCGTTGCCTTTAATACGTGTTTTTTATTTGTTGACTGTTCTTTCCATCCATGACTTGACTGGCTGGACCA
This sequence comes from Sapria himalayana, assembly GCA_029783825.1. Lineage (NCBI taxonomy): Eukaryota > Viridiplantae > Streptophyta > Magnoliopsida > Malpighiales > Rafflesiaceae > Sapria > Sapria himalayana. The sequence continues at coordinate 491,308 of JAREIK010002053.1, forward strand.
ATTGTGATAGAACTGCTGCATATAGTTGTCTAAAATACTTAAATATATAATGTGTATCTGAATAAATAAAAAATAATTATAAAAATTAAAATGATATATTATACAAATTAATTATATAATATAAGAAAAATTATGTAATGGGGTATTGGTTTGAAAACCTGAAATTATTATAAAACTATATTTATATAGTTTTATAAAATTATATAAATGAAAACCTGAAATTATACTCAGTCATTCTTGTTCATGTCATCATTATATATATATATATATAAGCAAAAATATTATGCATAGCATTTATATATTTATATTTATATTTACATATTTATTCACACACACATGTGTGTGTATATATGTATTTTATAAATATACATACATTATACATGTGTGTGTGTGTGTATAAGGTAGAATATTTTGATTGTGATCTATACAAAACCAAAAAGTAGGAATAATGATTAACTAATAAAATAATAGAAGCAATAAATTAAATAATGATTGGTTAATAAAGTAAACTAAAATATTTAAATTACAGAAATATTTAATTGAACAATGTGTTAAAGATTTTTTCATACATCAAGAATTAATAAAGTTTATAATACTCAAAATTATAATTTAAATATATATTTTTAGGATATAAAATTTTAAAAATCTAAAAGTCAGTACAAATATGCAAACTTGAAATTTTATGATGAATGTTATTGATCTTTTTTTGTATTATTTTTTGAATGATAGTATTGGTTAATTGGATTTATGACTTGAAATTAATGGTCTGGTTCCATCTTGATTTCTAGACCAAACAAGAGATTCTGTTCATATTTTTTAAAATTTTTAAACATTATAAAATGTATAATAAAGTTAAAATTCCTTATTGTATTCAATTTTTACACAAATAAAAGAAAGTTATATTCACACTGCAAAAATATATTATATAAGATGGATAATTAAAATAATGACTTTATAATATATGCATATAAAATTCATAAATCATAATTTAAGAAAATATACACTACATAATTTAAGTAGATAAATTTAAATTATATAATATATATTTTTATAAAGCAATAATTGAATAGTAAGTAATATGTGTGTAAATGACTAGCTCTAAAATAAAATTCTTAGAATTAATACCCAATGATAAAAATTTTTGATATATTCACAGATATATCTTTGAATTAAATTATAAATTTTAAATATCAATATATTCATCAAAATTGATATATCTATCATTGATTTGTATTTATATACAAATACATACTGATATATTTTTGATATATTTGATATACCCGTAAAAATTAATATTTTAATCCTTATTAATACCTAGTTGAGAGAGAAAAAAAAGAGGGAGCCATAAATGAGGTAATTAGAATGTGTCTATCCTAAAACTATTGATGCTGAAGAATACTTACTTGGGAGAAGACTGAACATCCTTGAAATGAAAACTGGAAATGCATTCAAGTATTTGTTTGTTTTTGTCAAAATGCACAAAACTTCGAAAAAATGCACATTTTTTTAATGCATTTGGATGAGGGCCCTCTATATTCGAGAGGGCAAGACATGCGTTTTCTTTCCAAAAATGAGAATTCTTTTTTTTTTTGTAATTTTTTGGGTTTTACTTGATTTTTTTAAATTAGAACATGAGGTTTTATCTTATGTTCTTGATCTACATACACCAATATTAAAAAAATTAATAAGAAGAAATAAGTCTACCCGGCACAAGCATACACAATAAATCTCCTTCTTTATCCTAGATAGGGAGACTCATACTAATATGCGATTTAAAAAAAATTAAATTTTGTGACGATAATGATTTCATGAATATATCGGTGATAATTTTATTCATGTATATTTTTTCAAGTATATAAGGATATTGCATTTCAATGTGTATTTAGGGATATTTCATCCCAACATGTTTCAACCTATTGTGGAATGTTAGTTTTTAAGAGAATACTTTGATTGTCACATCATACAATGTTTGTATTTTATTACATATTCAAGTCTAAGAAATATTTTATTCAATACAATTTTATTATAAGTTTTAATGATTGCAATGAATTCAGTCTTAGTGTTAGATAGTATTATATATTTTTGTATCTTGGATTATTAGGATACAACTCTCCCTTCAAACATGATTAAATAATTTGAGGTGAATCTACGTGAATCTAAATTATTAGTTATATTAGAATTAGTCTATTGGAGGAGCATGAGTTTTAATCTGCCCAAACAAAAAGATAATTGAGAAGTTCTACATAAATTCTTCGAGATAGATTTTGCTATAACTCAATGATATCTGCTTGGGTTTAAAAAAAAATATTGATAATGTCGATAGCATGTGATATATTAGATTTAATGTAGATTATAACATATATAAGAATATCAACTATTAAGATATAGTATACATGCCTAATGTTTTTTTTTCTTTAGTCTTGGAAATATATTTGGTACCAAGCTTAAAATATTTAGTTATAAGGGAGTTTAGGCTTTCTTAGTTTATTTCATGAAAAATTTCTTAAGAATTTTATTCATATGTTATTTTTGAAATAATCAAATATTTTTAGAATGCTCATTCTTATAATTTATCTGAATGAGCCTATGTATTTCATAAAAAAAATTTCTTAGATCCCCCTTAAGTCTTAGTTTATGCTTTATTTTGGCTAATGAGTAGCATGTTGTCTACAATACAATAAAAGTATAAGCTTGTTATTACTCGAATAATGATTAATAAATACATAGTAGTCATAAGATATGTGTTGAAAGGCATGCGATTCCATGAATGAAAACTAAAATTATATTATTGCCTATGAGCTTGATTAAGATCATATAAGTTTTTGTTTAGTTTGCAAACAAGATATTTTTTTTTCTACAATGAATTTTTTAGGCTAATTATTATAGAGTCTCATTAAGGTCATAATGAATAAATATAGTTTTTATATTGAGTTGATTAATTTTTAAGTTTAAGCTAGTAGTCAAACTCAAAATTACTTGAATAGAAGATATCTATACTACGGGTTAAAATATATTGTCAATCTATTTTTTTATTTTTACTAAATTATTTGACTATTAATTAAGTCTTATATCTCGATTGAGAATTATCATCATTGAATTTTAGTCTAAAGATTTGTTTATTTTTTAATGCATATTTTCCTTTTACTAAGTGTACTAGCTTATAAATTAGTTGACATGAATAAACTTTATTTCTTTTTATATAGCTTGAAGCCATTTTTATTATTCTTAATAGAGATTGCCTTATAAAATGTCTTGGGTTTCTCTATATCTATGAGTAATATGTAATTATGAAATTTAGAGGATATATGGTGGGGTCTAGATGATTTTTTTTTTTATTTTGGATTATGAATAATTATTAGTATGAATATATTATTATGAAGCTCATAAACTAATAGAGATTAGTTTATTTCATGGCTTAAAAATAACATGTGTTTACTTGAGACTTGGAATTATTAGTCTACTAATAATTCTTCCCCATTGATCAGATTGATTTCTTTGAACTAACACTTAGCCAATATAAAATAAGAAGAGAGTCACAAATGGGGTAGGCTAAAATGCCTAACCCAAATTAATGCACGAAGAAGAGTACTTTTAATAAAATTCAACAACCCTATGAAAAATGCACATAGAAAAACCAGCCACACAAAGTCCCACAATGAAAAATCAGAAACAAAATGCAAAGAAGTGGTTGTTCCCTGCCAAAACACGCACACAGAAAACTCCAATAAAATACACCCTTATTTCTTTGTGTTATTTTATTTATTTATTTATTAAAAAAAATGAATGTGCAATTTTATTCCACCTTGAGTTGCGTACATTGTATTAAAAAAATAACAAAAAGAGACTAATCTATCCAATTTTGTCAGACCCAACAACAACAACAACACACACACACATGCATAAACATAAATATTTATATATTCTTTTTTTCAAAAATAATATGCATAATGTAAACCAATTAATATTAGCCAAAGTATCATATTTTGATATTAATTATATTAAAATTTATGCTATTTTGATAAAAAAGTTCAAAAAAATATTATTTAAATTGATGGGTTGCTGTAAAACTATCTAGTTTGTCTGGTTTATTTATTCAAACTCCATAATATATTTTTCATGATTATGAGTGTCTAACTAGCTGTGTTGGGCTGTTACATGTTTGTTTGCCTGAATGGAGTGGTTTTGTTTGACCCAGCTATAACTCATGGGTTAGTTTTAAAGATGACTCGAGCATGTCTTGGTTGTAATTGGGTTTGTTGTGGGTTTGTTCTCAAGCCATGAGTACTTTAGCATGACTCGTGGCAGGTTAGTATTTGTGCTGAGGCACGTGTTCTAGCCTATACTATGACACCCTAATCCTTGATGCTAATTAGGCAAGTTATAGGGTGGGTGATCGAGCATGATTCATGCCTAGCTTGACTTCCTCAGGCAATAGTCATATATCTTATCTCATAGGTTACGGGTGCTTGGGCACAACTTGTGTCTAGGCACGACTCGTGCCCCGGACGGACTGTGCATCCAGATTACGAGCAGCCTACAATGATGCCCAATGAGGTTCTACACAACCTACTTCATGCCATGCTTTCTGACCCAATTGTCACTTTGATTCTTGACTGTCCAAAATCTTTTCAACCCAAACAATATCCTATGACTGGTTTGGTTTGACATTTGAAAACATTGATGATTAGTAGTACCAACAACCCTAGTCTATCATTTAGTAGGTGTGATGTCCTCGTAGTAAACCACAAAGTTAGGTTGCCTTATAATACTTTAGGTAGGATGTCTCGGTTTCCTTTTTTTTTAATGTATGAAGAGTTGACTTAGTTATGATGCAAACTACATATTACTCATTCTCGAGCCACGTAAGGTGAGCAAAAATGTTGAGCAATTGTGTTTCTATAGTTGTGATTTTGAGATACAAAAGAAAGAACAATAAAAATAATAGAACAACAAATGATATATATATCCAATCCACAATCCAATCACGACAGAATCAAAAATGAGAAAAAATTAGAAATAATGTGATTTACTAGTCGTTTAGTACGACTAACAACAATCACTAGAAAATACTTGTTACAGATTAAACTAACAGAAATCTTATAGTATGTGCATCACAGAATTAGTCGTGATAAATAACGCAGAGAGAGATAGAGAAGATGAACCGTTACAGATTGCAAAAACAATAACCCAAAAAATAAAAAATAAAATATTTATATTTAAATTTTCTCGGTTTAATTAATCTAAGTGGGTCAGCGGGATATCTGTTATTATGCTACTGTTGTATCTTTGATATTTTAATATTTTCTTTCCTGTACTTATATGAAAATATTAAAATAAAAATATTTAGTTATACAAATAGATTATCAAAATAAGATATATATATATAGCAATAGATTTGTATGACATAATTTTTTTGTGGAATACCTATTCTGATTCGTTGGGCCAATCCATGACATTCAAATTATCATATGAGTTTGACTTGAACAAGTTTTAATTTAAATTGATACTTTTATAATTGATTTGAGACATTTATTTAATTCCTTGTAATTTTAAAATGATTAGAGTGGGTAATTTGGTTTCATTAATGCTATGATTAGAGAAGTTATTTTTCAAAGGAAACAAGTTCCTTCAAAAGAGACCTTTTTGACATGCCAAACACGTCCCAAATATGTATTTATTTAATGATAATAATACCATAGGAAAGATACATTAGGAAAAATTTTTAAAAAAAAAAATCAAGGAAAATGTATTTTGAGTTTGTTGATGATTGATAAAAAAAATGGGAAATTTTAGTTTTAGTAAATGAAAAAAGGTACTTTATAAAAGTAGAATCATGTAAAAAAAATTCAAATCAAATAGGCCAAACAAATCATAAATTTGTTTGGTGTCATCACTTTTCAATTTAGTTATAATTAATAATTTGGCATGCAATTATTTGAAAATAATTGTATTTCAAAATAATTTAATTTTCAACAAAACAATATGTGATCCAATGACAATATTTTACTTTGTGATCTATTCTATATGTGTCAATTGTGTTGGATAGTCTGGGCATGGCATGAATGTCATTATTCAGTCATGTTTGACACGACATGACCTAGTTTAAAATTATGCTTGGACTGACCTTGGGTTGGCTCACTACATAGCTCAGGTCGTGCCATGCTAGAGTTCTTGGCATGGGGGACACGGCTTGATCGGCTAGTTAGGATCAAACTAGCATGTCCTAGCCTAGACTAGACTGGAAAGAATTGGGTTAACCTAGCTAGGTCTACATTGCTTGGCTTGACATGACTTGTCATGATCTAGCATGACATGGCATCACCCGGGAAAAAGGTTTGTCAACGGGCATTGCTTGGCTTCCTTTTTTTAGAATCGTCCTAACATATTATAACTCATGCTAAAAATCATGTTGTGCCTGACATAATATAGTGGCTTGGACGAGACTTAAAAATAAGTTGTATTTGCTTGACAAGACTTATTTGATATCTTTAAGATATTCTTTATATATATATATAGTTGACCTATATATAAGTATTGGGGCTCAAGATTGGAGTAGGTAAGATTTATGTCCTAACAATATGATAGGTGATTAGGCAAAGTCTTTAATAGAATGTATATGATATCTGTGATGATCAAACTTGTATTCTTATAATTAGATTATTATTATTTTTTTGCCAATCAGATTATCATATTGTTGGTACTTTTTGAATACCAAATTCATTAATGTCTGAGCTGTTTGTTGATTATTATTTAGGACAGAAAACAAAAGGGCTTGCTCTATTGGGCACATAAGTCCTACTATTCATTTGGCAAAAAGGCGTGGCCATGCTTATCCAATCACATCAAAGGTTTTGTTCATGATTCTTTGCCCTATGTTTTGGTTGCTCAAAAAAAAAAAAAAATCAAAACTATCTTGGATTCACTATTCCAATTTGAAATTGAATTTTGGGGAAATAGGTGTAGCCTTAATTCTCCTAATCTTGGATTGAGTGAGTTGTAATTCTTTGGTAATAGGAGAGGAAAGATAGAATTGGTGGAAGAATACTAGCTCTGCAAAAACTTGTTACGCCATACGGGAAGGTATGACTTTTTTATTCATTACTATTTAATGTTTTTGGCAAGAATTATGTTTTGAGTTATATTAATAAATAATTAGTTGTGATGATATTAAATTTGTATAATTAGTAAAAGGGGATTTAAAATTCTAAAAAAAACAGTAATAAGGATATGGAAAATTATAAATGTCAAAAGTACCCTTCAATATGATATTCAATTATTTGTTTTTAATAATTTGGGATTAGAAAAACATTTTATTTAAAATGTATTAAAAATGTTCTCTCCCTCCCTCCCTCCCTTTCTATCACTTTCTCCCTCCCCCCCCCCCCCCCCCCCCCCCCCTCGATCTCCTTATTTTATCTCTCATTCTTTCTCAATACACAATATTTATGTATTTACATGTAGAGCATATTATATTGTTATATATAACAACAAATATACACATTATATAAATCATAGTGTATGTATACATTATATCTTTGAAATTATTTTTATTATATATATATATATGTGTGTGTGTGTGTGTGTGTGCATTACAACATATACAAATGATTGTGTAAATAAAAAGTGATGAAAATTAATGGTAAAGTTTTATGGTAAATTAAGAAAATAATTTTTTATTATAAAACATGTAAAGTTAGAAGGGCCAAAATTGACTTTAAATATAGATAACTTTTATATTAACTATGAAACTTAATTATCTTAAATGCTAATTATTTGTTTTTCACATGTAGAGTGTAATTATTTATTATAATCACCCAGCTCAGCATTAATTGTTTGTTTGAGCTGGGAAGTGAATGCGGGGGATAAGGTTACCTGAACTTGGTTCGACTAGGCTAAGTCTGATGTTGTCTGAATTGTGGGTAAGCATGAATGGTAGATTTCTCCTTCAAAAAACTAGGCCATGTGTGGCCTAGTTAGCTGGCCAAATTGTAATGTGTAATCCACACAATTCAGAGCATGATCATCATTATGCCTAGAAACTCATTTTTTTTGTTTTTTTTGTTGTTGTGAGATGTAGACAGATGCTACTTCAGTTCTTCTTGACACTTTTGAATACATACAATTTCTTCAAGAACAAATAAAGGTTTAGTCTCTCCCTCCATCTCTCTCTTTTTGTGTCTCTCCCTCCCCCTCTTTCTCTTACCCCACTCCCCCATATATATATGATTGATTCCATGCATTTGAAATAAGATTTAATTGATGAATTAGTAGGTAGGTGTTTGTGTGTATGATTTGATTCCGAGTAGTTGGAATAAGATTTAATTGATGAATTAATAGGTAGATATATATATATATATATATATCCCAAATACTTGGAATTTACTATATATATTATTGAATAATTTTATTCTAATTTTGAGTGGACCTTTTACCAAATTTGGGATGAACCTAGCTCTAACAAAGCATAGGCTGGGCTAAATAGGCCTGTGCAATCTTATGATCACTCACAATTTTCGGAGTGCCATGCGTGGGAATGATTAGGATCAAGCTGTAATTACTGCGAGCCATTGTTGGTGAGTTGCTAGCCCTGCTAAGCCAACCAATCCTTAACTTCAAACATCTTAACATGGTTTGACCTAATAGCTCATATAGGCCAAGATAATTAGGGACATACATGTGAAATATTGTGATAATAGGTGCTAAACGATCAACCAAAATTGAGACCCCAAACATTAATTAATTTGGGTCAGGTAGGTCTTCTGGCACCTGACCCGGGTGTGCTCTTTTTGTTTGATAATTATGAGTAGTTTCATTTATTTTATACCAAGTAGAAGCCCTACGTAACATTGGGATCGGAGTAAATTACTTGGGCCCTGAGGAAGACAAGTTTCCTCAATCCTAGTTGTATGGTGTAGTTGGTTGGGATTGATTTGCAACCTAAAAGTTGCACATTCATTATCCCACCATCTAGACTGCCATATCATTGTTATTTTGAGTGCCCTAGTCAAATTTAATAAACCTCTGCTAATTTTTAGGTGTCAAAAAACTATTTATACAACACACACACACACTAGCACACACACACACACACTAGCACACACACACACACACACACACACTCTCTCTCTCTCTCTCACAGAGAGAGAAAGATGCAAACAGATACACATACACAGATACACACACACACACACACATGCATTGACACAGATACATATCCACACACACACACACACACACATGTATATACACAGACTCACGGACAGAGAGAAACACAAACACACATACACTCCCTCACAGAGAGGTGCACACACATGGATACAGACACAGCAAACACAGACCCACAGACAGACGGACACACACATTTAGATAGATACACACACAATCTCACACAGGACCACACACACAAACGCACACACAATCACATACATGCAATCACACAAAACTATGAAATTAATCCAAAGTGAAATATATAATTAACAATAGCATTTTTTTTGATTTTTGATTTTACATTTTTTAAATCTTTTAATCAGGTATTGAGCATTCCCTACCTTCAAACCTCACCACCTGGTTTGCGAGAGGTATGAATATATTATTTTAACTTGTAATTTATTTTGCAAAATTCTAAGTCTGGTACATAATGCAGGAACTAGAACAAAACCCCCTCAGAAGTAGAGGTTTATGTGTTTTCCCCATCTCTAGAACCATTGGATTTGCCCAAGCCAACGGCGCAGATCTTTGGACTTCGATCAAAACTAATGCCAAATTAAACTAGCAGATATTTTATTTTAAATTGTTTTTTTATTCATCAAAAGCAATTATTGTATCTGTCAGAATTAGTATTCCTTACCTTCACCAATCTGTCTTTGTTATTTGTAAATATTTTTAAAGCACAGAAGATGGAATGTTACATGTAGTATGTTTGATTTTGTTTATGTTTGTGAACTTTTTTTGGTACATTTTTGGTTCTACTCAACCTCGGCTTGACCTTGGTTTGAGATTTTTGGCCTACTCGGCATGTCTTAATAATAGTTATTTTTGGCAATACACTTTCAATTAACTATGCATGAGATGAGATGTGACAAGGTGAAATGCTTTTGCCTAGGGTTGGTGAAGCTTGTGCTTTAGGTGTCCCCAAGGCTTGCAATTCATAACTATGAATCTAACAATTCATGCATGGCCATTGTGTGAGGTTTGGCCAGTTCGATTATGAACCTACGTGGTTAATTGAGAAATAAAAAATGGCTTGCTTGGCCCAACGTCGACCCATTCTAGAGCATGCATGCCGAACTGCATGTGATTTTGGTGATTCGTTTAAGAATCACCATGATTAGTTGAGATGTAAAAATGGTCTACTTAGTTTGTTGGGTGGTTGGCCAATTCTAGGCACTTTCAATCCTACATGGGACTACTTAATTTGTTCGGGTCTAGTTCTTTGTTATAACATGAAATTGAGCATTGGTTTTTTTTTAATTCTACAAATTTTAAATGAAAAAAATCAGGTAAATTATCTCAAATTATTCTTAAAAACAATTGTTAAAAATAAAAAATTTACATGAATTTGTGATAAGTATTGATGCTTGCTTATTGGCATGTGAATCTTGCTAATATTTTTTAATTTTTTATATAAGATATTTTATTTGATTATTCGATTTAATTTTGTAATTTACATTTTATCTGTTTGGACTTATTCGAGGTAGGGCTAGGGATTTCAGAATAATTTGATTTTTTTTGTTCCCCTTCTATTCTTCCACATATTTAAGTCATATTGTTTCTTAGCTTATATATGAGCATCGAGGCTCAAGGTATGAATAGGAAAGATCTCTATTCCAATCACATGATAGGTGATCTAGCAAATAGTACTATGTGAAAGTATGTCTGACATTCTTGAGGATTAAACTTATATCTTTAAGATTAGAGCATTAATCCTCTTTTACCGATTGAACAATCATGCGGTACTACTTATTGGCTTGATATTTCATATGAAAAATTAATTTAGATATCAAGCATTCATAATTATTGTCATTTTATTTAATTGATAAATATTATTTTTTAAAGTCAGGTTTGATTTTTTTTTTTGAAATTAATGTTTAATTTAGCTTGATTATTTTTTTTTATTTGGTTTCAAACATATTATAATTGCTTGTGGAAGGATGAGTAGTAGTTGGTTTAGGATAAGTTGGAGTTTTGTATGTTCTATTTGTTAAAAGATTTAATTATAGATAAGTTTGAACATTATATTTAATTAAAATATAAATGTTATTTACCCTAAAAAATAATATATTAAGTTTATTATTGCTAATCTAGAAGGTTGTTGAATGAACACCATATTAGGGATAATTTCATTTGAGCATAATGAAATTGTTATTTTCATAAACATGAATTAATTTTATGTTTTAAAATCTTAGTCTTTTTAGTAGAAAAAAATATAATTCTATGTACATTTAATTTTCTTATTAAATGTTTTTTGGATTTTAATTTATGAAAAATATTTGAATTATTTTTGAGCAATTCAAATGTTGAATTTATGGAGTAATTAGGCATGTTAATGATTTTTCATCTTCTTTTTCAAATTTAACTCATTTGGCTTATATATGATCCTTAGGATCTTGAGATTGGAACACGTAAGATTCCCATTCTATTAGTATGATAGATACGACTAACCTACACCTCGAGTAGCATATTAGACATCTTTGAAGATCAAACTTGGAACCCAAAGTTAAGAGCATGTATCCTTTTTGTCAATCAAGCTATCTTATTAGTACATTAATGATTTTTACTGTGCAATAAGCAAAAAATATTAGAAATAAAACTCAATAAAAGTTGCAAGAATTCAATCCAATAGCTCCACTTTATTAAAATTGTCTACATGTCTTTCAACAATGAAAGTTTAACTCAAAAATATATATTAAATACTATCTTCACTCTTACAATGTATGATGTATAACTTCACACACAAAAATACAATGCTATGGACTATTTATATATTTAGAATATAAAATATATAAAAGAAATAATCTAAAACATTTTGTAGGATGCTAGATGCACTCTATTACGTATTGGGGTAATTATGATGCACTCTATTACGTTATGATGTAATTATGATGTATATTAACAAAAATGTATTTATGATGTAATTTAACTCATATTGCTGGATGCACTCTCTATTACGTTTATCCTAAACTACCCTCCCCCTCTTCTATCAGCCCTCTTTCATCCCCATCGAGCTTGACCGAGAGCTCCGTCGAGCTCCATCGAACTCTAGGAGCTCAGCGTCGAGCTCCAATAGCTCGACCGAAAACTCCGTCGAGCTCTTGGAGCTCAAATGATGAGCTTGATGGAGCTCTTAGTCGAGCTCTAGGAGCTCGACGTCGAGTTCCGTCAAGCTCTTCGTTCGAGCTCGATGAGCATGGGAGAGGGCCTATAGGAGAAGGTGAGAGTAGTTTAGCATAAACGTAATAGAGTGTCCCAAATTTCAATATTTTAAGATTTTGAAGACTTTTTTTCAAATTTAAAAATATAAGTTTCAAATTCTTAAATTTTTATGAGGGAGCACTCCAAAACATAATCCCCCCTAGTAAAAACATGTTTTCACCACAACAAATATGTTGTATATGTAATTTATTTTTTTTAATAATTTATTTGTATAACCACATATTTTTTCTGTTTTAATATTTTCATGTAAGTGCAAGAAATGAAATATTAAGAGGTCGGGAATACAGCAGTAGCATAATAACGGAGGTCCTTTTGTCCAGTCAGCGGGCCGAAATTTTTGGAGCAAAGCCTGACCTATCCCATGATTAGAGATGGTAAATGTGTCCGTATCCATGGATTTTCGACCCGATCCGATCCGGTCAAACAATAGAAAAATCCGTTGACTGGATAATAGATATGGATATGGATAAAATCCGATTTTTTGAATGGATATGGATTGGATATGGATTTAGACATATCCGATCCGAAACCCGTATCCGATCTGACCCGAACGTGCGGATATCTGATTTGATCCAATTATATCCGATCTGTTCTACCAGATATAATACACACACACACACACACACACACACACACACACACACAGACATATATATATAATGAGAATTTTTAGATTCGTCTTGCAAATTCTGAGACAATCTCGGATGACGAAACGGATTTCGCCGTTAGATTCGTCTTGCGAAATCTAGTGACATAGAAAAATTTCGTTGAATTCTGAGACAATCAAAATATTTTACGAATTTTTAGGTGACGAGTATAGAGTAAAACCTGATAATGAGATTTTAGTAAAATCTCAAAATTTTCAAATATTTAAAGAATATCCATTTAAGATAAATGTAATTGAAACCAGAATAAAATGATGTGTTTTGAAGTTGAAATAGACTAAAATAGACAAAGTGAGACACATGGGTCTCACATTGAAAAAAAATAAAAAAAAATACAAATCAAGCAAGCATTGGAGTTACTGGAGTAGGAGGCGCATACTAGAGGAGAAATGATTTCTAATTTTTTTTTTATTTTTTTTTCTCTCTTTAATTTTTGAGTTTTGGACCGTCAGAATTTATTGGGCAAAGAACGAAAGTTGCTGTATACTACGAGGGCTACGCATAGATACCAAAAGCATAAGATTTGGCCGTGAATTCATGTAAAAATTCATAAATTTCTAATTTTTAGTTTTTTTTCAGATTTATGTCATTTTAAAGGTCAAAATATTTATGACCAAGAGTTAAAGTTACTTTACGCAACGTGAGTTATGTGTTAGTACCGAAATCACGGGATTTCACCGGTTTTTCACTTGAATAGTGAATAGTGAATCGGAATAGTGAATAGTGAATCAGAATAGTGAATCCGGAATAGTGAATAGTGAATCAGAATAGGAAATTCAAAATAGTGAATAATGAATTCGGAATAGTAAATAGTAAATCAGAATAGTGAATCCAGAATAGTAAATAGTGAATCATAATTGTAAATTCAGAATACAAAATAGTAAATTCAGAATAGTGAATCAGAATAGTAATTCAGAATAGTGAATAGTGAATTCGTAATAATATATAGTAAATCAAAATAGTGAATTCAGAATAGTGAATAGTAAATAGTTGTGGGTTTAATTAGGTTATATTTGACAAATTTGATATGTTTACCTACATTTTGCATGAACCACTATACTAGTTATAGGATAAAAGATATAGATTACTTTAATGATCATTTATGTGACTATAATTTTTTTTTATTTTGAGCAATACAACTTATTTAGAATAACATGCACTAAGGCATCTAAGTTATATTTGATTGTGGTTTTTTTTTGTATAGAATATGACACATTCACAATCTAGCACTTGTAGCAGTAGTGTTGCTAGCACACAAGAATCAGCTCCAATTGGAGGAAATTCAGGTGGACTCTCCACTCAATCAGTAACAGTTGATTGTGAATTTAAACAAGGAAAAGATGGTAAGACTTTCAGAAGTCTTATGTGGAAACACTTTACTCATCTGGTTGTTAATAATGAAGAGAAGGCCCAATGTAATTATTGTAAAAAGCTTTTTGTGGGTAAATCATCCTATGGTACGTCGCATTTGAAGCAACATTTTGATAGGTGTCCTAGAAGAAAATCAGCTGGGGGTGACATAAGGCAAATGATTTTGAAAACTGATTCGAAAGGAAATATTAATTCTGGACCTTCTGGTGCATTTAATGAAAAACATGGAATAGAGAAATTAACAAAGATGATTATTCTCCATGACTATCCTCTTTCGATGGTGGAGCATAGAGGATTTAGAGATTTCACAACTACTATTCAACCTCTTTTCAAGTGTCCTTGCCGTAATACTGTGAAGAAGCATATTTTGAACATTTACGGGGAAGAGAGGGATAAAGTCATGAAGTTGATCGAGAATAATGATAGTAGAGTTGCTATTACAACAAACATGTGGACTTCTAGTAACCAAAAAAGGGGTTTCATGTCTGTTACAACACATTTCATTGATAAATCTTGGACATTACATAGTCTAATCCTGAGGTATAACAAATTAACATTTTCTTTCTTAAATTAAGTATATATATATTTTTATTCATTGTTTACTTTATTGATAATTTTGTTATTTTTTCAGGATTATTTATGTCCCTTGCCCTCATGCAAGTGATGTGCTAACAGAGGTATTGATAGATGCTATGCTGGGGTGGAATGTGGACTCAAGGATATCCGCTATTACAGTGGATAATTGCTCTACTAATGATAACATGATTGGTAAGATAAAAGAAAAATTGAGTGTTGATTGCTTATTGAATGACGGGTCTTTACTTCATATGCGTTGTGCTGCACATATCTTGAACCTTATTGTTAGGATTGGTTTAGATGTGATCAAGCATGCCATTGATAATGTCAGGGACAGTGTAGTTTTTTGGACAGCATCTCCAAAAAGAATAGAAAGGTTTGTAGACAAATGAAAGTTCCTTGTACTAGAAGATTGGGTTTGGATTGTCCAACAAGGTGGAACTCCACTTATCTAATGCTTAAAACTGCTTTGGCTTATAAAAATGTGTTTCCTAGACTTAAGTTGTTTGAGTCACACTATGTGCTTGTGCCTAGTGAAGCAGAATGGGAGACTGCAAAGGATGTTTGTGATAGGTTGAAGTTGTTCTATAATGTCACTGAGTTATTTTCTGGGACAAGATATCCCACTGCCAATATGTTTTTTCCTGTGATTTGCAGAATTAAAATGACATTGAATGAATGGCTCATATCCTCCAATGTAGTAATTAGTACAATGGCAAAAAGTATGGTTGCAAAATTTGATGCATATTGGAATGTGATCCATAAATTGATAGGTGTTGCTGCAGTATTGGACCCTAGGTATAAGATGACTTTGCTACACTTTTACTTTCCTTTGGTTTATCCAAATGACTTTAGTGAACAAATTAGCAACATTCAACGACTTTGTTATGAGTTGATGAAGGAATATTATACTAGAATGTATAAAGGGACTAATACAGAATCTGCATCACATGGAACGGTCACTTCAACTTCAAAAGAGAGTTCAATAACTATCGATAGTGATTATCAATTGTTTGTGAAAAGGATGAAGACTAATAAAACTAATAGTTTCAGAACTGAATTGGACCATTACTTGGAGGAAGATGTTTTGCCTGAAAATTCTCAGTTTGATATTTTATTATGGTGGAAGTTGAATGGGGTAAAGTATCCTGTCTTGCAAACTATTGTAAGAGACATATTAGCAATTCCAGTATCTACTGTTGCTTCAGAGTCTGTATTCAGTTCTAGTGGGAGATTAGTTAGCCCTCATCGTAATCGACTTAAACCGAAGATGATAGAAGTATTGATGTGTGCTCAAAGTTGGTTGTGGAGTGAAGTGACAAAACATGATGGTAAATTTATTTCATTGATCATTTAATTTTTATTTAATTATAATTTCATAATATTTGTAAAATTTTAATATTATTTTTCTTTATATATTTTTTTTTCTAGGTGGAGATGACTTGTTCATTTCAGATGGTTATGCATCAATTTATGAAGAAGATATTCACGTGCATGATGAATGTATTAAATTTTATAACTAATAAATTTTAATTCATATTGCATTTTAAGTATTCAAATATTAAGTTTTTTTTATATTTGTAGGATTCGAGATTACACATGATCGATGACAACATTCTTATCAACTTTTATGAAGATGAAGTCTATCAAACCTTGTTGAAACTTTGTTTAAGATGTTAAACATTTTGAATTTGTCACTTGATACAAATATTTTGATTTGTGATGTTTTATTAACATTAGACTTTGGTTCATATTCCTAAATTTATAAATCATGAAATTATAACTGGTGTCATAGGTTAGCAAAATACGTCTTAATATCGCATGGATAAATCCGATATCCGTGGAGAATATCCGAAATCCAATGGATAGGATATGGATATATTATTTTTATTTAGGATCGGATATGGATTTTGAAAAATCCGATCCAAATCCGATCCGATGCCATCCCTACCCATGATCCGACCCGCTCCGATTATAAGAACCAAGAGAATTTTTAATATAAAATATTTTGTAATTTTATTTTTGTGGTGAATGTTTCTACACCCATGGAACTGTTCATCATCTCTCTCTCCTCTCTGCGTGATTTATCATGACTGTTCTGTGTGCTGCATACTGTAAGATAAATTTTTGTTGGTTTAATCTGTAACGCATAAGTGTTTTCTAGTGAATGTAGCTAGTCGTACTGAGCGACTAGCGAACCATGTTATTTTCGGTGTTTATTTCTCATTTTTGATTCTATTGTGGATGGTTGCTGGATTGGATATATATATTTGTTTTCTGTTATTTTTATTGTTTCTGTATCTTAATCTCACTATCGTGGAAGCGCAATTGCCCAACAATTGGTATCAGAGCAAGGTTTGGGAAATTTTTCGAGAAATTGTGCTATTAGGGTTTGAAATTTTTCTGTACAAGCGATATTCTATTGATATGGTTGGAATCATAAACACCACGATTGAGAAATTCAATGGTAGAAATGAGTTTAGTATGTGGCAGATTAAAATGCAAGCGCATTTGAAAAATTTTGATATTTGGAGTCCTCTGGTTCAAGGCTTCGGTCCACACACTGCTGCTGCTCTTGGAATAACTGAGGCCGATGCTTGGAGACGTGAAGAGAAAGCACACTCCACCATTCTGTTGAGCTTGTCGGATGAAGTTATTGCTGAGGTAGCAGATGAGAAATCTGCTGCAGGACTGTGGCTCAAGCTTGAGTCACTGTACATGATAAATCATTGACGAACAAGCTTCTGTTGAAAAGAAGGCTGTTCACACTGAGGATGCAAGAGGGAACCTCTTTAAAGAAGCATCTGGATGACTTAAACAACATCCTCATGGACCTTAAACGTGTGGATGCTAAGGTGGATGATGAGGATCCTGCACTTCTACTCTTAGTTTCTCTTCTGCCTTCCTATGAAAATTTTGTTGAATCACTCATTGTGGGAAAGGAGGAGATTACACTAGAGGATGTTCAGGCTGCCATACACTCCAGAGAGATGAGGCAGAAGGCAACAGTTGAAAGACTTGAGCTGGATTAGTGGTGACAAACAGGAGGCCACAAATTGTTCTATTCAAGAAGAAGGGAAATAAGGTTTAGAAGAGGTCAAAGGAGGGTGACATTTGTCACTACTGTAAACAAAAAGGGCATTGGAAAACTGAGTGCCTGAAGAAGAGAGTAAGGCTGGAATAGCAAGGTCAACCCAACCCCCTACCTGCTGCTGCTGTGACTTTTGATGATCTGGATGATGGAGAAGACATTGTGTTGGTAACCTCCATAATGATCGTAAGATCAGATTCTTGGATCATGGATACTGATGCTTCCTTCCATATAAGCACTCACTTGGAGTGGTTTAGCAAATATGACATGAAGGAAGCTGGCCATGCTGTGGTAGGGAACAGCCAACCATGTAAGGTGGTTGGAGTCGGCACAGTCAGATTGAGAACTTAGGATGACTGAATAGTCTCACTTTCAAATGTGAGATATGTCCCTGAGATGACAATGAGTCTCATTTCTCTTGGTGTTCTTGATGATCAGGGATATTCATTTAGTGGTAGAGAGGGAATGCTGAATGTTCACCGAGAAGATGATAGTGTATTGAAAGGGCAGAAGACTGGAATGCTATACACACTAATAGGTTCCATAGTGACAGGGGCTATTGCTGTCTCATCTGGAGAGCCAGCATCTGAAGACAAAGCTGAACCTACTAGACTGTGGCATATGCGCTTGCACGTATGGGAGAGAAACATATGAAAATTCTCTCTGATCTTAATCTTCTTATTGGTCATAGAGTCAGTAAATTAAATTTCTGTGATCATTGTATTTTTGGTAAGAAACATAGAACTAAGTTCGGTAAGGCACTACACTATACAAATAATATTTTGGATTATATCCATGCTGACTGTTGGGGCCCTTCTAGAGTCACATCTATTGGGGGTGCTCGTTATTTTTATGTTTAGTTGATGATTACTCCAGGATGTGCTGGGTATTCATGATGAAATATAAATCTGAGACTTTTATAAAGTTTATGCAGTGGGTTACCTTAGTGGAAAACCAAACACAAAAGAAGGTTAAACTGTTACGAACAGATAATGGTCTAGAATTTTATTCATTTGAATTTGAGAAATTCTGTAAGGACAATGGTATAGCGAGACACAAAACTATTAGGGACACTCCTCAACAAAATGACATTGCTGAAAGAATAAACCGAACTCTTCTGGAGAGAACTAGGTGTATGCTCTCTCAATCAGGATTAGGCAAGGAGTTTTGGGCTGAAGCTGTTAATACAACATGCCATCTGATAAACAGATTGCCATATAGTGGAATTAATTTTAAAATTCCATTTGAGGTGTGGACTGGTAAACCTGCAGATTATTCTAATCTTAAAGTATTTGGGTGTGTTGCCTACTCTCATATAAATGATGGTAGGCTAGAACCACGAGCAAGAAAATGAGTATTTGTAGGATATGGTGATGGAGTCAAAGGATTCTGTATCTGGTCACCATCTGAAAAGAGAGTGATTCTCTCTAGGAGTGTCACCTTTGATGAAAGTGTCATCTTAAGACAAGTATCTTGTCCTATCTAGTTACCTGATATTCCTCAAGCTGAACTTAAGGTGGAGCTAAAATCTGAATCTGTAGTTCCAGGAAGGATGCCTGTTGTCTCTAGACAAATAATAGCTAATCATGAAAATGATGTTAAATCTATTACTGAACCTGATCATGAACCTACACCTGAAGAGTCTATTCTCTATTGTATTGCAAGGGATAGACAAAGGAGGGTGAATGTACGCCCTCCTCTGAGATTTGGCTTTGATGAATTTGTAGGGTTTGCCCTACAAGTTGTCGAAGAGATTGATATTCCTGAACCATCATCTTTCAGGAATGCTGTTAGATGTCCTAAATTTGAGTTATGGTTAGTTGCCATGAATGAAGAGATTGAATCTCTTCATAAGAATGGTACATGGCTTATTATACCTAAACCAAAAGGGAGAAAGATAGTTTCTTGCAAATGGATTTTCAAGAAGAAAAATGATGCCTCTATAACTAGTGGTGTAAAATTTAAGGCACGTTTAGTTGCAAGAGGGTTCAGTCAGAAAGAGGGTGTCGATTATAATGAGATATTTTCTCATGTAGTTAGACATACCTCAATCAGGGTGCTTCTAGCATTAGTGGCACATCAGAACCTTGAACTTGAGCAACTAGATGTTAAAACTGCATTTCTTAATAGAGAACTGGATGAAGAAATTTACATGAGCCAGCCTGAGGGTTTTGAGGTATCAGATAAGGAAACTCATGTGTGCAAGCTTCTGAAGTCCCTTTATGGACTTAAGCAGTCTCTCCGTCAGTGGTACAATAGATTTGACTGTTTCATGACTAGTCATGAATATAGTAGATGTGACCATGACTGCTGTGTTTATTTCAAAAGGCACAAGGGTGAGTCATATATCTACTTGCTATTGTATGTAGATGATATGCTTATTGTTGCTAGAAATAAATCTGATATCTAGGAACTGAAAGATCTCCTCATTTCTGAATTTGATATGAAAGATCTTGGAGGAGCAAAGCAAATTTTAGGTATGGAAATATTCAGAGATAGAATTAAAAGAAAGTTGTCCACACCATTTGCTTCTAACCTCCATCTGACATTAGAATGTTGTCCTCAATCTGAATCTGACAAGGAACAAATGTCTAAGATTCCTTATTCTAGTATTGTCGGGAGCCTCATGTATCTTATGGTATGCACCTTACCTGATATTGCTCATGCAGTAAGTGTAGTGAGTAGGTTTATGATAAACCTGGTCAAGAGCACTGAAAAGCTGTTAAGAGGATACTTAGGTACCTCAAGGGGGCTTCTGATGTTGGTCTGATATTTGGTAATGAATCTGAATTCTTGCTGGCAGGATATTCTGATTCTGATTATGCAGGAGATGTTGACAATAGACGGTCTATGACTGGTTATGTCTTCATTATATGTGGTTCTGTAGTTAGCTGGAAAGCCACACTGCAATCTTCTGTTACTTTATCTTTTACTGAAGCAGAGTATATGGCTCTGACTGAAGCCGCGAAGGAAAGGATATGGCTGAAAGGTTTTTTCAAGGACCTTGGTCTTTATGAAGAGGTTGCAACAGTTTTCTGTGACAACCTCAGTGCTATCTGTTTAGCAAAAGACCAAGTACACCATGAGAGGACAAAACACATTGATGTGTGATGTAATTTCTTTCGATCTGAGAAGAGGGTACAAGTATAGAAGATTGCAACTTCTGAAAATCTAGCTGATGTGTTTACCAAACCTGTTACTCTGAATAAGTTAAGACACTATCTTGACTTACTGAACATATCAAATCAGATGTAGTCCTTTTGGACTAACTGTTTATATAGAGTGTCTCTCTATCTGCATGTAAAACAAATTAAGGTGGAGATTGCTGTATATGTAATTTGTTTTTTTTAATAATCTATTTGTATAACCAAATATTTTTTTTTGATTTAATATTTTCATGTAAGTGTAGGAAAGGAAATATTAAGAAGTCGGGGATGCAGTAGTAGGACAATAACGGAGGTTCCACTGTCTGGTCAGTGGGCCGAAATTTTTGGAGCAGAGCCTGACCCGTCCCATGATCCGATCCGCTCAGGTTAAATGAACAGAGATAATTTTTAATATAAAATATTTTTTAATTTTATTTTTGTGGTGGCTGTTTTTGGACCCGTGGAATTGTTAATCATCTCTCTCTCCTCTCTGTGCGATTTATCGTGACTGTTCTGTGTGTTGCATACTGTAAGATGATTTTCTGTTGGTTTAATCTGTAACGCATAAGTATTTTCTGGTGGATGTAGCTAGTCGTACTGAGCGACTAGCTAACCACGTTATTTTTGGTGTTTATTTCTCATTTTTGATTCAGTCATAGATGGTTGCTGGATTGGATATATATATTGATTGTTTTCTGTTGTTTCTGTTGTTTCTATATCTTAATCTTACTACCGCGGAAGCACAATTGCCCAACAAAATAAATGCTTTTAATGATGTTTTTTAGGCATCATGAACGATATAATATTAACCTTTCTTAAAGCATCATATCATGTCATTGTATATCAAATCTTTTAATGAATGACACAAATATTTTAAAATGTATGTTTATAGATATAGGCTTCTATATATATATAAATATATAAATATTTATATTTGTTTATATAAGATATGTATGTGCGTGCGCGCGCACGCGCACGCACTCACACACACACACACACACACACACACACACATGCCAACACATAATTTGAAAACCACTTTAGAATTGAAAAGTGGTTTTCAATTTCAAAAACCACATTTTGAATTCAAAATTAGTTCCACACTTAAAAAGTAGTTTTCATATTCAAAAATTAAAATTTTCTAATTTCTTTAAACTGATTTAGGGGAAAAATCATATTTGGCGTTTATAGTATACCATAACTCAATCATTTAATTTTTCATGCATTTTTTGAATTATTAAATAATGTACTTTTTTCAAATATTCTAGATGTGGTGCACCTAAACTTAATTCAGCAAAAATTAGTTTCACACATACAATGAAGTATTTTTATGAATTGTTGAGGTGCCCACATTAAATGTTTGTGGACATAATATTAATTAAATAGAAGTCAGACACTAATTTTTCATTTGTGCATGGATGAACAAAGCAAGGGGAGCAACCCCCTTCTTTTTTAATAAAAAATGGAGATTGTTTTTCTAAAATGGGCTATTCATTTTTTGGTGAGAGGCACGTGAACACAAGGGAAAATAAAAGTGGAACATGAAGAAGAAAAAGAAAAAAAAAACAAAAAAGAGAAGAAAAAGATGAAGAAGAGAAAGAAGAGAAAGAAGTAAAAGAAGAGAAAGAAGAAGAAGAAGAGAAAGAAGTAAAAGAAGAGAAAGAAGAAGAAGAAGAGAAAGAAGTAAAAGAAGAGAAAGAAGAGGAAGAAGAGAAAGAAGAGAAAGAAGAGAAAGAAGAGGAAGAAGAGAGAAGAGAAAGAAGAGGAAGAAAAGAAAGAAGAGGAAGAAGGGAAAGAAGAGGAAGAAGAGGAAGAAGAGGAAGAATTAGAGAAAGAAGAGAAAGAATTAGAGAAAGAAGAGGAAGAATTAGAGAAAGAAGAGGAAGAAGAGATATAATATGATGAAGAAATTAATAAGGGAAAGAAGAAGAATAAGAATAAGAATAAGAATAAGAAGAAGAATAATAATAATATGAAAAAGAATAGGAAGAACATAAAGAAGAATAATAAGATGCAAAAAAGAAGAAAAATAATAAGATGCAAAAAAAAAAAAAGAATAATATGATGCAAAAATGAAGAAGATGACAAAAAAGAAAAAGAAAAATAAGAAAATGACGACGACGAAAAAGAAGAAGAATATAAATTACTTTTATAAATAAACCTTCTATAAGAAGAAGAAAAAGAACAGAGATATTCTATAAGAGTTTCTGAAGGTTTCAAAAATCTTTTATAAATAAATTTTGAAGAGGAGAGATAGCCCTACTTTCTAGGTTTCAGAACTAGTTTGTGTGTGTTGTACATTTGGAAAAACAAATGATAATGGGATGGATCCCCCCTTTTTGGCTTTTTATAACAAATGGGGAGAGAAAATAAAGCATTTTCGTTTGATATTCTTTTTTTCATGAGGGACTTGTGAAGGATGTGTGGTGCTCATGTTGTGCTTGTGTAGTGGTCATGAGAAATACGTGAAGTGGAGATTACTTATGCTTGATGCTTGGAATATTCACAAGAATACATGGAGAAGTACTAGATAAAAATTCTTTCCAAAATTGAAATTCATCAATTTTACACACGTGTTCCAATTTCAATTTATAGTTTTATTTAATTTCAAATTATGATTGTTCTGGTCATTTGTTGGATTGGTTGTATTTTATTATTTGGATAGTCTAATGTTTTATAATATATATATATATTGTGTGATGGAAACTAAAAATTTCAATTTTAAAGTAATTAAAATCAAGTATTTATTTAAAAAATTTTGAATTTTGAAACTTATAATTTAATTTTGAGTTTTGATTTGGGAAAATTTGATATTTTCCATGGTTTTAAATTAAAATTACAATAGAATTTTAATTTAAAATAGACATAATGTTTTTGAGATACCATCAAAAAATGTAGTTTGATATCTACTACTTGTTTTAAAAGATTTAATTGCAAGGTAATATTAATTAACCCATTTGATAGATCAAGAAATAATTTTGATATCGTAATTGGTTTTCAGGTTTGGTCTCAATTGACCCCAATAATTATATGCATATACACCATTAGTACATGTTTAGATATAAGTTTAAACTTATATATAAACTTATAAACTTATAAATAATATTATATACATTATAAGCTTATTAACATAACTTAACTTATAATTTTTATAAACTTTTATATATTATTAAAATAAAATCCACATTAATAATTTGAAATACAATATTTTATAATAATAATATAATAAACTAGACAATAAAATAAAATATAAGCTAATGGTACATGATATTGATGATGATTAAAAATGAAGGGAAATCATCTTTTTGTATAAGAAGAATATAAAATCTCTTTTGGGGTTTCAATGCGGGTAAGGTGAAGTTCACCTAAATATAGTTGACTTTACATTCTCAACTTTAAAGTTTAATTCTAACATGTTGCTTAAATTTTTACTAGGCCGATAAAAATTGACACCCATGAACAAGGCTTTATTTAATGGTTCTTGAGTACATTAGATATGTTATCCTCCGTAATAATTTTTTATATACCTATGCTTTCTTCTCCTACATTTTTCTCATAAAAAATAATATTGCACTCTAAATATGTTTTTTTCTTTGAGTAAAATATTGGATTCTTTATTAAATATAAAGAAATTCGAACTATCACAAAATAAAGTAATATTCTTTTATTTATGTCAAAGCTCTTCTAGTATCATTTTCAACTAGATTATATCTTTACTAGCTTGTGTAGCTACAAAATAGTTTGTTTCTATCATAAAAATTGACTCGATAGACTATAACTTTAAAATACAACTCACAACTCCTCCATCAAGAGTAAACATATAGCAGTGGTGGACTTGATGTTGCCAATATTTTCTATATTATTTGAATCAATATAGTATCAGACAATAAGATATAAACCTCTATAACATATAATAACATTTAAGCTTTTAATGACATATCTCAAAATCCTCTTTATAGTATATCAATGTTTTATACTTGGTCTTGATATGTATCTACAAATAACGTGCACTAATGTGCAATATATGATCTTGCATAAACCATATAAAATATTAAATTTTTTACAACTAATACATATGGTACCCAGAGACATCTTCATAATATCTACTTCATTACTAGGATCGTGCTTGTTGATGCCTCAAAATTAATATGAATATCAGTACAAATTAGCTTACAATTATGCATATTGAAGTATTGCAAGAATTTTTTGATTTGATTCTTTTATGAAAACTAGATCTTTTTATTATTTCTATTTCGGTAAATTTTTATCATCATGATCTTAATTTCTCGGTCATAGATTCTTCATTTCAAATTATCTTGTCAAATATATCATTAATTCTTGGACACAATCTTTGTTAGGTCCTCTTACTAACATATCATTCGCATATAATAACAAGATAATAAAATCACCATCTCAAAATATCGTGTAATATGCAAAAAGATATGAATTAAATCTATTGTATCCAAAACTTATGATGAAGGAATAAAACCTTATATATCAGCATAATAATATCTTTGTATTTGTTTGAGGTTATAGAGTGATTTGTTCAATCTACAAACAAATTTTTCTCTTCATTTTTTTAAAGTCTTGTAGTGAAAACATATATATTTTTTCTTCAAGTTCTCCATGACAACTTGAATTGTTGTAAGTCGAACAACAGAAGAAAATGTTGCATTGAAGTTGATTCCTTTTTTTTTTGAGCATATCTTTAGACTATCAGTCATGCATGATACTGCTCAACTTGATCATTATTATTATGCTTGATCTTGCACAATCATCTATTTCTAATGGTCATTCTTCCATATGATAGTGGAACAAGATCTTGTGCATTATTTCTATGGAGTGATTCAATTTTTTCATGTATTACTTTTATCCAAAGAGTGATTGTTGGTATCCTCATGGAAAGTTGATGCCTCTCCATCTTTTGTTAGTAGCTAACATATGATATTTTCTTATAGAGTACACTCTTAAGTGCCAAGTTAGTTTTTCCCTCTCTCAATTTGATCACATATCCTAAATACCTCAAACTTATCTGATATTTGTTTGTTGTGCTTTAGTAATTTATATTATGGTTGTTTATTTTCAATGAAACTTATATTCTTTATATTATCTCATTCTTCTCTTTATAATATATTTTCTTCAAAGATGTTATCTTTGTTGATGATAAGCTTGCAGGTAGTTTTATCCTACACGTTTTATCATTTTACTCCATTAACATATCTCAATAATACTCTTTTCTAGATTTTGAATACATTTTTGAGGTTTCTTTGGTAATGTACATGATATACACAAGACATCCAAATAAATATAGGTGAGAATAATCACATGATCAATCTATATGTCCATCGGTATCTTCAAGTCAACCATAATTGATGGTTACTGATTGATTACAAAATAGGTGATCTGGACTACTTATACACAAAAATGACTTTGCTATTTCCATAGTTCTTAATATGGCTTTTCTTCATTCTAACAAGGTTATGTTCAAGTTCATTTGCGCAGCTACTTTATTTTGATATATAGTATATGCCAATGGTTTACCACTTCTTGATGCATTCTTATTAACAAAAGGTATCAAATTTACTACAAGTATATTCTCTCCCATTATGAATCCTCAAATCCTTGATCTTATTTTCATATTTAAGTTCTATTATGTTTCAAATATTTTAAAAAATAAAAATACATCCAACTTCTTCTTGATGGGATTCACCCAATATTTTTTAGAGCAGTCGTCAATAAAATATATAAAGTATGTTGTACCTCTTAATGATAGAACTTGTACTTGTCAAACATGAAAATAAATTTATTATAAGATTGTTTTTTTTCTAGTAATAGAACTAACAAACTTCAATATATGCTACTTATTAGTGATACAATACTCACATAAAAGTAATGAAACCTTTTTGAGTCATAAATAAAACTTTTGTTTAGGATAAACTTTCGAACCTTATTCTCACATAAGACCAAGTTTATGATGTCATGTTGTTCAGTACTCCACATAATAATTTTTTTAGTGATTTGACATGTATTTTTTATTGTGATTATACTTATTTTAATGTTTATTGAAGATATCTCATGAAATTTCTTTTGATTAAAATTGATAATTATTAGGGAAATTATAACTATTTTGAGTGTAATTAGTAGACTTGGTAGAATGATGACTTGTGAGAAGAAAAGTGATAATGAGTCATGATATTTCACATGTCACGACTTGGGTATACCTTTCAAATCTTATTGAGTAGCTGTGACATTCCTTTCTTAGCAATAACTTTGGAAAACCTGACATGACAATCTCTGTACAATATGACTTTACTATGGAGTTGTCACTATCTTTTTATTGTACAATACAATATTTATGACCATGATATTTTCGTGAAGTCACAATCACACTCTTTAAAATATTTAATAGTCATGAAATTATTTTAATGTTATGACATCTAAGTATCCCACTTTTTCAAATAGTCACATCAATTTCTAGAGTTATGACTTATTCAATACAAAGTTGAAACACCAAGTGTTTTGAGTAGTGGCTTTATTTTCCATTGTGACATTTTGTTCTAGAGAATATTTACCCTAGTCATGATATTTCCTAATATAGCTACTTTGTGCTTTAGTAAAAATACTAAAACTATGACCATTCCTAGTATTATGATTTTATGTTATAGAGAGTATATACATTAGTCATGATCATTCCCGATGACATAACAGTTTGTTCTAGAAAGAAATAGTCATGGTTACAACATTCCAAATACCTAAACATCATGTTCTATAAGAGAGTTACTTAAGTCCTGGAATTTATTATCACCATGACTTTAGTACAGTAGAGAATATCTGATAAGAGAAAAAAGTCATGACCTCAAACAAGCACTATGACTTCCAGCTCAAAGCATCACATGAAGCTTCAAAATATATAAGCAATACTTAGAAGATTTTGAAAAAAAAAAGAGAAAAAGAAGAATTTAATTTTGAGCCAAGAGATCTAACATACATCATGTAGTGAAATTTCAACCCCTAATTAGAGAAAATTCAAGGTGAACACAAACAATATGTGATTGGGTTTAGGTTTTAAAACTTAGATCATCACTTAGACTTTCATTGGAAATCCTTAATTCCATGAGATGCTCTCAAATTATCTCGTATGAAATCCTCCTCAAAAATCACCTAATCTAAGAAATATGGTTAGTATAATATACTAGTATATATGATGAATATATGATTTTATTAAATTTATTTTTTTTGTGTTAATATATTGATTTGGATATTGATGGATATGAGTATTAATTAGAATTGAAAGTTATGATTTTTACTATTATAAGATTATATGTATTGGTCATGATGGATTGTGATAAATATGTAATAAGACACACTAATACAATATCTAAAGAAGAAAATGATAGCTCTTCTAAATCTTAATGCATGAGAAAAATCTATATGTGAAAATTTGAGACTGAATCAAGTTTAATTGTTATAAGTTGATGCTTATGAAGCTAAAAATATGAATGCACATATGACCAATCCATTATGCATATTTTAGAAGAAATTACTTCAAATGATATGTAGGTTAATAGGTCATCTAACCTTGAAGTTTCATCATAGTACGAGAGTCACGGGCTAGTCTTGATAGATGATGATAGGTAAGTCATGGAAACACACAAGAGTAGGTCCTTCATATGGTGGAGACAATCCTATGACAAGTCCTCTTATATGATTTCCATAGATAATATTTATAGGAAGACTTATGTTAATTATCATGAGTATGGTTCTTACCAAACAGAAATCACAATTATATTTATTAAAATTACTATAGCATCTCATGTCTTTAAGACACTAGGGGTCAAAGAATATATATTTATATTTCAAGCAATAATCAAGATAAATTAATGTATTGCCTAAAAGAAGTAGATTACAAATGATCCATGAATGAAAAAAATGTGGCTTTTGTTGTAAATTATTGAACGGATAACTATGAGGGGATAATTATTGGTAATGATAATCCAAAGATGATATCCACCTTGTATGCTAATAGGGTATTCACATATTTTCACATCAATCTATCTTTCATCTAACAATTAATTATAATATTGACAAAATATTAAGGAAGTATCATCATGCATGAGGTTGTGAGCCAATCAAAGAGATGAAGTATCTTCCAAAAACCTAAAATCATCTACTCAACTTGAGTAGCTATTAGTTTACTATTAGTTGATCAAACTACCTATACAATTCCCAATAAATTAATATTTGGACTTATGTTTATTTTACATTTTTTTGATAAATAATAAAAATTAAATATCAATTTTTTTTAAGAATCCTAGAGAATATTCATACTATTGCAATCTTTGCTAAAGACAATGTAAATTTCTGATTTGAATTTCCTAACTAAAAATTCTATATCTTGGGCATTTCCTTCAAAGAATCATTTATTTCTTTCTCTCCATATGTAGTATATGGTTGTTACAAGTATAGTCTTCCTATATTGTTCTTCGGTGTGTTAGCTGCATGAGTTGTCTTCATCTCTTTGAAAATGAACGAAAAAGAATCCGAGTTCACATTGAGTCGCATCCAACACTTCAGCTTGCTCCAAATGTCCTTGGAGTATTTGCATTCAAAAAACAGATGATCCATGGATTATGTACATGGATAGAATTCACAATTTGTATTCTTGGGAGTTAAAAATAGATGATCTTTTGTGTTTAGCTTTTCATATTTGGAAATCCACAAATGTACAACATGTTTGGGTACATAGTTTTTCCCCCATATGATTTTTTCCCAAGCTTTTTCTTTTTGGTTGTTAGCTCCAATTAGAAATTTGTATGTATCCGCTATAATTCTTTCACTATTTTCCCATTTATCCATCAATAAACTTGCTTGGTTCTTTGACACTATCCTTGTTATCAAGATATCCCTAAACAAAGTTAGAGACTTCCAGATTGGTGGATCTTTTTTAGCAACATGGTATTCTCATATATTTTGAGAGTAAAGATAAAAGTGATGGACCCACTTAATACAAAGTGAGTCTTCCTTCCCATTAATCCTCCAAATGAGTTTTAGTGAAGAAAGCCTTGTTACATAGAAATATGTTTAGGATGTAGAGACCCCCTAGGAAGGTGGGCATACATACATTTTCCCATGAGACTTTGGGCCTATATCTTCTGCTTTTAGGTTCACCCCATATAAATATATTACATGCACTATCAATTGCATTTATATGTAATTTGGAAGAAGAAATACTGAGAACTAGTAACCTTCAATGCCTTGTACAACTATGTAAAGAAGCTCTAATATTCCAGTTATTGAAATAATTTTCCCAGCCCATTGGTGAATGGCTAAAATGATCTTTTATGATAGAATGGAAAATTGGGAAGAAATTAGATGACTAGAAGATAAGGGAACCCCAAGGAAGCCAAATGATAGATTGCCTTCATTATATCCAAAAACTTCCTGAATTTTATCTTTGAGCTCTTTTTTTACTCCTCAAAAGAAGATATTCATGTTGGAGGAGTTAATTCTTAAACTTGAATTCACTTAAAAATCTCTTAGAACATTAAGAATGATGTTAATAGATGAGAGATCATCTCTAGAGAATATAATCAAATCATCTACATATATAAGATGCGATATATTTAGAGCACATCTAGGATGGAATGAAAAACATTCCGATGATGTTACCGAGACTAGTTGCCTGGAAAGATACTCCATGCATATGGCAAAGAGATGGGGGGGGGGGGGGATAAAGGGTCCCTTTTTTGAGTCCTCTATTGCCTTTGAAAAACCCATATAGCTGGCTATTCATAGCAATAGAAAATGATGTGGTGCCAATGCATTCATAGATAATTTCTATGAAATATTCGGGAAAGTTTAATCTAGCTAACATCTCTTTTAGAAATTTCCACCTTACTATATCAAATGCTTTCTAAATATCTATTTTAAAGAAGTATCTAGGGGAGATTCTTCTCCTTGCGTATTGCCTAATCAACTCTTGTGCTAAAATGAAGTTATCTAAGATTAATCTTCCCTTCATGTTGGTTCCCTGTGCTGGATTAATAATGCCACCCAACACCAGTTTTAGCCATGAGGCTATAAGCTTAGTTATAATTTTTTCAATCACGTTACAATATAATATTGGCTTATAATCTTTGACAGTTGAAGCATGGGAGGATTTTGGGATCAATGCAATATATGCGTGATTGATTTGCTTCAACATTCTTATGTAGCGGAAGAAGCTATTTATGGCTTTTACTACATCATTTCTAATGTAATTCCATGAAGATTTGTAGAACTCCTTTGTGAATCCATCTGGCCCAAGTGACTTGGAGCAACCCATAGTGAAAAGTGCATTCTTTATTTTTTTAGAAGACAAGGATAAAGAGAATAGATTTTGGTCCTCTTCATTAAGTGTTTTACCATCAACTAAGATTGAAGTATTGATATTTCCCATGTCATATGATGTGCCTAATAGGTTTCTATAGTAATGGACAAAAGTCTCAGCTATCTCATCTTTTGATGCGGTGTAACTTCCATCCTCTCTAACCATAGTTATTATTCTACTTTTTTGTATCTTAGAGTTCATAAAGGCATGAAAAAACTTCGCACACCTATCACTGTGCTTAAGGTAGTTGATCTTAATCTTCTGTCTGAGGAAAGATAACTTTGCTTCTTCTAGTTTTCTCAAATTAACCATGAGGGTAACTTCTTCTTTGAGAGTTTGGTTTGGGCACTTCAGAATCTCCCTTTGGAGTTTTTGAACAGCTTCTCTAGCAAAGGACACCCTTGCACTAATGTGCGCAAAGTGTTTTTAATTCAGCTTTTTTAGAGGTTCATTTAGAATTTTCAACTTTGTAACTATCTGGAACATATTAGACCCTCGAATATTTTCTTCCCATATATTAAGTAACGTAGGTGTGAACTTTTTGTGAGAGAGCCACATATTGCAAAATTTAAAAGGGTTCTTTCTCTTCTCTCTGGCCTCGGTAGTCATTAACATTAAACAATGATCTGATAAAGATCCTAGGGCAAGGAATCTTGCATGGCTATCCAGCAGCAAGTTTGTCCACTCATTATTTATTATTGCTCTGTCGAGTTTACTGAAAACTCTACCATTTGTCCAGGTAAAGTAGTTTCCTGAGGAGGGCAAGTCTTCTAATTTAGAGAGGACGCGCATTCAAGTGCATCTTGACATTCATAGTTTGTTACAATCCTTTTCCCTACTCTATCTAATCCAGAGAGAGGAGAGTTAAAATCACCAATAATGGCCCATTGGGATGATTGTAGATTTTCTTATTCTATTGAGTTTTCCCAGAGGTATCTTTTACTAGTGATAAAGTGTAAACCATATACGACTGACAATCTAAAACTCTTTGTTTCTAACTTGTAGATAAATGTGTTGAGAAGTATAGAAGAGTAGACTTATGTCTGTGGTCTGACTATCCCACAGGACTAGAATTCTACCATTCCTATGAGAGGAAAAATTATCAAGGGCACTAAACCTCTTGAACTTTGTTTTCATAAGTCATGCCACCTTTTTACAGTTGGTCTTGGGCTCTATGATAAAAAAGATGTCGATCTGATAAGCCCCAAAGAGTCTAAGAATCTCTTTGTGCTTAATAAGGCAGTTAAAACTCCTTTTATTCCAACATGTGATCTTCATAATTGATTAGTCTTATATTCTCCCTTGTCACATCCTTATCAGAGGAATTCTTAATTACATAGCACTACTTGTAGCATGCATCAATCAGAAAGTCCCGAGATATGCCCATGTTTACATATAACAGATAACCCTTATAGAATATCCCATATCTTTCATACAACATATATTTCCTTTACACGAGGCTCAGATAACTCAATTACATTCTTTGTCACTCCATTCACATTTATTACATTCTGGTATAAGTGAGATAAATAAGAAAACCCAGCTTTTATATAGCTCCCATGCATAACATAATTATCTCTGAATTCTAGTAAATACACTACCCTTTCATGCATGAAGAACCCCAAGGATACCCCCACACAAGCATACATATCAGGCATTAGATTCATGCATTTTCTAATTTTATATGAGTCATTTTTCCAATCAGTTTTAGCATATCAAGCATCCATAAGATTCCTACTTATCCATTTGCATACATTTTTTGCACATCACATCCCATGACTCCATTTTAATGAAAAAACCAAATCACAGTATACATTCAAGCACATGATTTCCAGTGTTTGTCTCAAAGAACCAAAAAATAACATAAGTGCTTGGCAGTTATCTTGTAGTGGCTCCTTTATAACTTTAAGTTCCAACAAAAAAATTTTCAAGAGAAAGCAGATAACAAGCACACTTCATTGAAAACTACCAAGTATAGGGCTATTTTAAGCCATTGTAAACCCACCATACATTCATCCATATGATTAGTCTATCTCCAGACTGTTATTTTTAAAAGGCAGGCAGTGCGAAACTAGCTTGTTTTCTTTATAGGGTGCATTATTACTTCCAAAAGCCAAACCAAACCATAGAACAATCATACCTAATGGTGCCCCTACCTCTCCCAGAAAAGTCCTTAGAAAAAAATAGAGGAGAGATTATAATTGTTCCCCCCCCTATTCCACCCTCCAAAACTTCATAAGAAAAATATTCAACAATAAACACACTACATAACCTCATTTTTTGAGGGGTTAAGGACCCATGCAAACCCTGCTAGACCATGTGGGGCAGTGCCCTTTGGAGCTGCATCTTTGATCCTGCCTTGTTCTTAAGGTTTAAATAAGGACCCTCCTTTGTGTTGCTTGGGTCTTTCTTTTTCCTCTTTACTTTGACCATGGTGAAACCTTCATTTTCATCCTCATTCTGGTATGCTTCATTCCTTGGCATTTGTTGAGCATCCAAAGCTTCCTTCCTTGGTGAATCTCTCTGAGTAGGCATTGGTCTTATTCTAGGTGGGAGGCCCTTCCTCCACATTTCCTTGATAGTTTAAGGCTACTAGGGTTGCTAGAGAGTTTTTTTCATCCTTTTCCTAGCTTCAGTTCTTCATATGGAAAATAATTATCAAATGCCCAAATATAGAACAGAATTTACATAAAGGATAAAGATTTTCATAAATAACTGGATGACATATTTTTGAACCATTCGAAAAGTTTGAAGAGATTTTCTCTAGTAGATCCTCGTTCAAATATATTTTCATAATCACGTTGGCGAATGCTATTTTGGAAATATTTGACATCAATTTATCCATATGTAGCGGTTGTCCAAGGCAGGTTGCAACTTTGCTCAACCCCATTGAGTTCCAGAGATGAATCGGGAAATTAGGAAGATTAACCCATATTGGGATCTTAGATATTTCCTTTAGCCTGTAATGAAAATATACCGGAAGAGGTTTAACATAAAGTGGTCGGCCAAATACTATGAAGGGGCCAGATTTGAGCACCTCTTCCATTTCATGAGAATTTTAGAATTTAGAACCATCCAGTCACTTGGATGTCGGATAACTTCTGGAGTTATTCTCCACTATTCTTCCATAAATCTTTTTACCAAGATTTATCAAGGATTTCTAGCCACAAAGTATCCTACTACATAATTTTTTCAATGCTCAATATAGTGAAGTAGATCATGCTATTCGAAATATGCATTATCAGGTAGTTTGGGGGGAGTTAGGATTGCTTAGTAGTGTTTTCAAGAAATCTATTTCCCTCAAACAAACTGCTCCAAGGAGCTTTGTTTTTCCCATAAATTTTGGGATTAGAGGCTTGGCCATTTTCCCTGCCTCCTTCATTCCGTGGCTTACCAGAATTTATGATTTTGTTGTCATGCATTTTAGTGGCAATGGGTCTTTATTCCATCAAGCCTTTTCTATATGGGCTTAACAGGACTTGAGGTTCCTTTCTAATATGGTTGTTTCTCACATCATTCAAATTTCTGACTTCCATAGAGGTTGTATCTTGATTATTCATATATTCAGAGTGTGTTATAGTACCACCCATAGAGGGCATGACATTATCTCCATTATGAGAGTCATCCTTTAGTGAGGAGCAAGGGTCATACTGAATCTTAGTGTCATTAAACATGCCATTATTTCCACTCGAACTATTCGAGGTATTGAAATTGTGGGAATTAATAGCCACATTTCCATTTTAATCACTATTATCATACAGAAACCCACTATTTTCATTTGTTATATTCATATTTTCCCATTTATCCATATTTTCATGTGATAATATTGCATCAGAAGAGGTAGAGAAGGAATTCATAACCACGTTTAGACTGTTAATACATCCAGAATGAGAAAACATACATTCATTGTGAGGGCCTTCTATCGAAAGCTCATTTCCACCTCTATTAGCATTATGGTAAGAAGAATATTGACATATTTTTTAAAGTTCATCCCGAGCATCATTAAAAATACTTAAACCTCCATTAAAATTTGAAAAACACCATTTCATGCGGGGTTTTCATTAATACAAATATTCAAAGCATTCGGGAGCTTGTTATTTTTACCCAAAATATCATTTAAATTTCTAGAGTTTTAAAAAGCACCATTAATTTCACTCGGCCTTCTAGAATCGAGGTGGTTCTTGTACAGAAACCCACTCGGCAAGGAGTTATCATGAACTGAATCATTCGAAAACCCTTTATTTCCACTTGAAATGCCATTAGAGTTATTAGTTTTATGAATTTTAAGATTAATTACACTTGGCATTTTGTTTTAGAGAAGATTTTTGGGTATAATATCATTTGGCTCAATAGAAATCTTACTGTAAAAGAAATTTTGATATTTTCCATTATCGATTACGTACTCAGTTGCATCAGAATCATCCTCTGAGCATAATGGGGGTCTTCTTTTCGAATTTGTCTCATTTGTGCATCGAGAAATCTCTGATCTTGTGAGGAATGCACAAGGAATTCGAAAGAGTTTTCGACAGTGACTTGGGCTTCATCCGTTTTAAATGAGAGTGATATATTGGGCGGTCCCATAATATCCACCACCAATTGTTAGGTTCTAGCAACTATTCTTAAGCACTTTCTTCTTTGATCCAAGCCTTTCATGGCTGGATTTTTGAAGAAATTGGTAGAATTTGGAGGATTTTTAGAAGGGATTTCGAGGAGGAGAGATGGGGGAGAGAAAAAAAAACTTTATGTCTATTTTACTACTCGTATAGCTTGTATACATATGCGACAATATTGGATAAGAGACAATAACCCAATATAATTTGAGATCATGTCAATTAATAATAAGTTTTGATACTCTCATAAAGGTACACCAAGTTTTTAGCATTATATTTGAGGATTATTTGATTTTAGTTTGATTAGTCAACTTCAATAAACATAGCTATCCTTAAAAAAGGATAATTATGTTTTTTGTTGTTTAGATATATTAATTACTTTGTGTCTGTATTGAATTTATATTTTATATTCTTTGTTTTTTTAAATCATTTCCACTATACCTATATGAATAAAAATTTTGGGACTAAGTTAAGACTCCTTGAGTCAAAAAATATAGAGAACAATGAGAGAACTACTAAGACAGAGAGTTGAAAAGTATAAGGAAGGAACTGGCAATAAAGGAGACCACTAAGATAGTAAAAGATATGTTGTTCAGTAGCTCAATCCTCATAATACCTTGATGGATTATTGGTGGTCAACTATGATGGATAGTTATTTTGGGATTTAGTTGTACCATATACAAATGAATTATTTTGAATTTAAGTTGAGTTTGATGGCTATGGTAAAACAACTTTAGTATAGTGGAAAACTTTTAGAAGATATGAATATTCATGTCACAACTTTCTTAGAGTTGTGCGATATGATGAAGATGAACAAAGCCCAAGTGTGATATGATTATGACTTTTTATATTTTATTTGAGTGACAAGGCTCAGACTGGTTCTAGTATTTATCTAAAGGTTCAATTGAGAGTTAGGATGAACTTGTGCAAATCTTTCTCACTAAGTTCTTCCCACCTCAAATTACCTCTCAACTATAATGAGAGATAAATCAATCCCACCAAGAAGAATAGGAGACATTATATGATGCTTGTAATTGATTCAAAGAGCTTTCGAGAAGAAGGCCATAACATATATTTGCATTGTGGTTTCAAGCTTATACTTTTTATAATAGGTTGAACTACATGATGAGGTGCATGATTGATGTGGCATCAAGTGATTCTAATCTAAACAAGTCACTTGAAAAGTCCATTATCTATTTGAAGAGCTAATAAAACTAGTTGGCATATACTCTAATAGGCATGACTTAGGCTTACTTTCTACAATGTGCAAGGTTCTCAAAACCTCCCTTTTTAGAGTATATTCAAGAATTCTTACCAAAAGAACATGTGATTTAGGTTTTGTTTATTAATGATTGCATTTGATTTATATTATATTATGGTTATTAATGGATGAGAAATTAAATATAACTTGAACTAGGGTTTTGACTATTAGCAGCTTTATATGAGATGTCATGGTAGACAGCGACTTGTAAACCATGAGAGTCACTTGCACATATAGTAATAAGGAAATGTCAGCTCTTTCGACTATGTCACATGATATAATCCTACATATTAAAACCCAAAGTTTGGGTATGTTAATCATTGCGAGTGCCGACAAGTATGTCGCTTATGAAGTTAAAAGTGTGAACTCTTTTTCATATCAACCAATTGTATAAATCTTAAAAGAATTAGTTCTTGATTGGAATGAATATTATATAGAATATTTTCCTAAGAGTTTTAATTTTAGTGTTAAAGTTGTATCATCATCGAGGAGGATGGTTCCAAGATAGATGAGAGTATAATGTAACTCACAAGGTGTAGGTGGTAAAGTCTTTGTGAGTTGCTTTTTCTCATATGATTCACATAGTTAAACTTGAGGGTGGTGTACTCTAATTGTATGAGTATGTTACTTATGAAGCTAAAAATATAAATACTTATAATCATGTCGATCCTTGGATTTTATGATACCCAAGGTCGGATAATAAAAGTATGCATACAAAGAAACTATCAAGGATAATTGATGAAGTTTTTTAAAAGGTATGAGATTATGAATGACTCTTAAATATAAATGATTTATTATCTTGATAGTGATGTACCAAGGTGAAAATTATAAGGGGACCACCATTTGTATGAGCCTAATGGTGATAATAGCCATGTATGTCAATAAAGCAAGTAGTCATTGCATAATGTCCAAACCTTTATTCTATGTCCAAATATAATATAAGTCAAGCTAATTTAAATATACATCATAGAGATTGAATGAACAAATTCATGGATCTATTATTATTCATAATCCAAATATCCAATTTACTAGAATTTAGTTATTTCACTATTGAATAACTAAATTGTTGATACAAATCATATTAGATTAAAAATCTGAATTAAAGTCTTTTTTATTACTTGTATGACTCATGTATTTATGGATCTCTGTTGATAAAATATTTTCGTTAATGATCATTTGGAATATCGTCTAACTGATAAAATTAGGTAGCATAACAAAGTCACAAGTTTTTAGCATCATTATTAGGGATTATTTAGTTTAATTAGTTAAGTCTTGTTAACTT
The DNA here is from genome assembly GCA_029783825.1 of Sapria himalayana. Classification (NCBI taxonomy): domain Eukaryota; kingdom Viridiplantae; phylum Streptophyta; class Magnoliopsida; order Malpighiales; family Rafflesiaceae; genus Sapria; species Sapria himalayana. Next base: position 530,111 of record JAREIK010002053.1, read on the forward strand.
ATTTGGAAAGTGGATAGTTTTATTTTTGATTGCATGTATCTTTTCATTTTTTATTTACCTTTTAGCACCTTTATATGAGTCGATACTCTTAAATTGAGCTAACCACTTAAGACCTTGAAATTGAAAAAACTAGAAGAGTGATTGCTAGACAAAGAACTAATAAAAAGGCTATGACAGAGGTGTCAAATGAGTCGAGCAGCCTGAGCGCAACTCAAATTTGTCATCCAAGCTCAGTACAGCTTAGCTCAGTACTATGCATGGACCTAAACCGTGCTGACCTGAGCCACATCTCACGTCGTGCTAAGCTAGAGATGGTTGTACTTCATGTTGGCCTAGACATGTGGGTTGTGCCTAGTCCGGTGGCATAGTCCACAAGCATAGTGACCCATGATCGGGCATGAGTTGGTCCTGAGTCATGGGTCATGCCCCATCAGGTAACTGCCCGATGATAATAGATATTTAATAAAAAACTACCAATGTAAGCCAAGTTTAGAATTACTTGAGATGCCCATTGTGTTTTTATGCAATGGGCATTGACAGGAATAGTGATAGGCATGGCCTATCATTATCGATGCCTTAATAAAAAACAAACTTATTTATATTTTAAAAAAATCATAGCCAATGACTTTTTTTTTCCAATAGATACATGCTAAAAATTTGATGGCTATCAAATTTCTGGCCAAAAAAAAACATAAAAAAAATTTTAAAAATAAAAAAAATAAAAAAAATAAAAAAATTAAAAAATATATGTTTTTAAATCATAAAAAATATCAATAAATAGAGATTATAAATATCAAAATTTCATTCTCATTTCTTTTGAAAATATTTTTTTTATCTAACTTTCTTTATACTTTATCTTCTCTCTCCTCCTCTGAAGTTTCACTTTTTTGTAATTTTTATTAATAATTTTAAATTAAATTTATGCATATGGTATACATGGTGTAATTTGAAAATTGCAAATAGAAATTTGAGTTAAAGTAAGAAGTTGTGCAAAGGAAATTTTTTTACCATAATGTGGTTATGATATTTTTTCTTATTTTTTAGTTGTTAAATAGTTTTATTTATAAACTAGAAATATTAAAAAAAACAAATAGTGAATATAAAAATAATGATTTTGAAATTGATATAGTTGCAGATAATAATGAAAACCCTATCGAAAGGTCCAAGGTCAAAACTAGATTTTCTCTAATGGTCCCTATCCAAACCAATTTGCCACCTAAAAAATAAAAAAATAAGAAATCTTCAGTAATATGGATGTACTTTAAAATAATAAAAAATAAAAATTATATGGGTATCAAAGAATAATAGGCATAATGCATATATTATCAAAAGATATATATATGTATGAGTGCATGTGATACTAACCACCTTATATTTCCTAGAAAACCCAACTAAGGGGTAGAGTCATTAAAGTTAGAACTAGTTCAACTTCCTTGATCTACTTCTTATACATATACTATAATGATTTTGAGAGGGAGACATGACCAAATTGATTATAATCATGAGTTTTCCAATTAGATTTTTAGAGGATTCTAGGGTAGTCAATATTATGGAGACCTACATCCAGCCAACTTATCATAGGATTCCTAGTTCTATAAGTAGGAATAACTTAATAAAATAATATAAGTTAGAAAAATAATTAATAATTAATGAATTTAAAAAATATAGTTGAGTGATGTCCATTATGTATGATATATGGACCTGTCACAATGATGCATCATTCGCATGCATCATCACTTACTATATATATTCAAAATGGAGACTTAATAAAGAAAATAGGATTTTTTGAGATACTCAATCCTCATGAATCATGGTGGTCCTACCATATATAAGTGAATGATGATCATTTTTAGGTAATATGATATTCAACATTATTATTTTCGATAATGCTTTTAATAATGAAGTAGCTATTAATATATTTGTTTGAACCATTAAAAATGAGCTATTAGCTAAGATTTTTCAACTTAGATGTATGTGTGATATAAATAACCTGAAAGTATAGGCAAGAATGAAAGTTATTTTTCCTGCATTAGTACAAAATAAGAAATTCACTAAAATATCTTCGAATGTCCTACACTAGTCACAATATAGCATGACCATGCCACCGTGCTATGCCAACCATGTCATATTATGATTCCTATGCTAGGCATGGCATGAGAATCATACGTGAAATCGTAATGGGTGGTCAACTTATGTGGTTGGCTAATTGTAATCGGCCACAAAAGCAAGATCTAGTTTATTTGGTTGAATTTTTTTAAAAAAAGTAACTCACCCCATCAGGTGGTCACTCGATAGGACTTGACCCATGACCCATATCTAGTCTCGAGTCTCCGGGTTAGTTGACCATGCCACCGAGCCATTCATGGAGGTCTTGCCTGGCATGATACGAGGTATGGCTCATGCTAGACCAGCACGGCATGAGCCATGCCATAGTGTGGAAATTGGAATGGTCCAAGACCAAGTATGGTTCTAGACCATGTTGTGTTGTGCTAGACATGGTTGAATCATGTCATATAATGAGGGTCATGCCCAGGCTACCAGACTCGATTGACACCTCTAGAGAAATTATTGGAATTTTACCTACCATATATTAGAGTAATGTATTTGCTATCAATATGTTATATTCAACTATGTCAATAGTAAGAGTGATGAATTTATTTTTGATGATTCAGACTAGGATACAAGAATTTCTTTAATGAAAATTTGAAGATTTTTTATGATATGATAAATATGTATTTATTTATGTACAATTCTACCAGTTATATTTTGATCAGGTAGTTGTGCAACATTAGTAATATGTTTATTAAGCATATATATCACCCTACATTTGGTGTCATATAGTTGTTGAGTTGGAAATCAAGTATTTAAAATACTATTCCACTATTCCAACTCTATATTGCTTGGATGCCTATATGGATTATAGAGTTAAGGTGGAAAGGGTAGAAAATATTTTTCCATACATATCTATTTGAATAAACCTAGAATACCTACCTGAAGGTTTTATTCATGAAAATTAATTAACTTGTTTATTTATTACGACACTAGGTATGTTCGTAGTAGCTAGGCTCCGAGTATGAACATGGGTGCTATATTTGGAGATGATAACTTTTTTATTTAGTTAGCCATGGATAAATGATGAGGTGATCCATTGAATAAGAGATCAATATCTAAGATGACACATAATCTACTAATACTCTAGTGTCTAGCATAGTTTCATAATCTATTTTTTATGACAGCCAATATTATTTCAAATAGGAGATCAATACCAAGACTAGATATCATAGAGATACTTGCATGCATGAAGGACTAAGAAGATTTGAGGTTGGACATTCAAAATACGATGCAAGAGATAATAATAGATGATGATTCATGAGACATAGAGGTAGAGAATATTGAGGCAACCACTAGTAATACCTTCTGATACATATATGATAATAATTATTTGTGGCTATATTTATACTACCATACCACAAACATTGATTGATGACTAATGTAATCATGCATTTTATGATTTTTTTATATGATACTATATTTTTATATTTTTTACTTCTTCCATTTGTTTATGTCATTATGATTTATGTACTTTTGGCTATTTCATTTATTAATTTGTGTTATGCTTCATATCACTATATGTTATAAATATGTTTCAATGTATGTATCATATTCTTCTTTTCATTATGAAATGGAATACATTTTTTTATTTATAGCAAACATGATTGGATTATGAATCTCAATTTTTGTAATTATTTATTTCATTTTATTTTTTTAAAGTGTAATATTTTTAATAAATAAAACAATAAAAAAATTTAAATATACAAATATTTTGAATTTTATTTGAATTTTTCTTTTTTTCCCAAATGAAAACTAAAAGACAAAAACTGGAATGGTCCATTTCCGGCACAAACCAAAATGCTCCGGCACTGCCCAGTATGGCTCGGCATGACCTGCCAGGGCTCTGTACTATTGTAGGTCAAACATGACATGTTGGGCCTTGTGTTTGTTAGTAGTGCCTTACTGGGCATGACACAATCCATTTGACACTAATAGCCTATTGAGGATACTAGAAGTAATAGAAAGCCTCAAGGTGGCAATGCATAAGTTGTCCAACAACACATCCACTATCATACCTTGAGATATTATTGGAGGCTCATAATGATTGACAATTATTTAAGTATCCAATTATAACTAGTGGAAGATAACTACTTTGAGTTGATAATGAATATTATAGTTATGATTCATCATTACCAGTACCATTGAAGGGCATCAAAGGATTATAATGGACATGTCACAATATTTTTGAAACTATGTGATATGATAAAAATGAATAAAGTTGGCTATAATGCAATAACATTATATTTATTTCCATTTTAATTAAGTGATAAAACATGAAGTTAGTTCCAAAATTTACCTTGGGGTTGTATTGAGAGTTGAGATTAATAATTGAATATCTTTCCTATTAAAAATTTTCTCATCTAAAATTATATCTTAATTATAAAGAAAGATAAGCCAATTTTGATAAGATAAGCATGATATATTATATGATGCTTGGGACCATTTAAAAGAGTTTTGAAGAGATTCTCAATGTATATTTGAGCTGTGGTTTCAAGCTCAAACAATCTATAATGAGATGAACTATATGATTGATGTGGCCACTAGAAAGTCATTTATGAATGTACCAATTAAAAGTGACTAGAATGACTTTTAGCTTTTGTGTCATTAAAAAACAATTTTTTTAAATGTGTAGCCATAGGATTTGTTTTCAATGGCTATAGGCATAAATTTGATGGTTATTGGTTTTTTTTGTCCATATATATTTATAAAAAAATTTAGAAATTAAAAAAAACTTTTAAAATATAAATCAAATTTATAAAAAGTGAAAAGAAGTTTCTTGAATTTTATTCTCTATTTCTTTGATTCTCTCCTCTCTTGCTCCTCTCTTTCCTCCCTTCTCCTCTCTTCTCCTCTCTCTTCCTCTTATGCTCCTACTCCTACTCTTGCTATCTTTTGACTATTGTTATATTTATGCATACATGATGCAACTAAAAATTTTAGTAAAAGTGGTGCAAAGGAAAGTTGGCTACAACAAAGTGGGTGTAGTTATGATACATATTTTTTTATTAGGTTGTATGTTTTTATTAGATTTTTTTAAATTATAAAAATTTTAAAAAGGAAAATCTAAAACTTAACATTAACAAATTTTACATAGATATAGATAATAACGATAACCTCAGCAAAAGATATGATTCCAAAACAAGGTTCACTCAAAAAGCCTAAATCCAAACCCATTTGCCACCTAAAAAATTAATAAATAGGAATAATTAAGTGGTATGGACTCACTTCAAAATAATAATAAATAAAAATTCTAGAGGTATCAAAGAAGAATCAACACAATATATATATTATAAAAAGATATATACATGTAAGAGTATATGTGATGCTAACTACTTGAAGAGACATGCTAATTAATGCACCAATAATCATAGTGCATTCTCAGGCAAACCCAACCAATTAGCGGAATCTTTCAAGTTGAATCTAGTTTAGCTTCAAAGACTTCCTTCATATACCACAATAACTATGGGAGGGAAGATATGACCAAATTGATTATGATAATGACTCTTTCGATTAGTTTTTTTTGGAGGATCTTAGAGTAATCAGTATTATATAGATTGATATCTAGTCTAGTTTTTTGGAGGATCTTACTTCCAATCTTCTTATCATAGGATTTATAGGTCTATAAGTATGAATTATATAATAAAATATGATAATTTAGAAAAATAATTAATAATTAATGAACTTAGAAAATATAATGGAGTGGTTTCGATGATGTCTGATATCTAGTCTTGTCATGATGATGCATCATTCATATGCCTCACCACGTATTATGTAGATTTAAAATGGAAATTTAATATAGAAATTATTAGATTTTATAAGATCCATCATCATCATGACGGCCCTTCCATATATGAATATATGATGGAGTTGTCATTCATAATAAAATTTTTAGTATCATATTCGATAATATTTTATAACGGAGTTGTCATTAGTGTAAGTTTGTCAAAACTATTACAAATGAGTTGTTAGGTGAGATTTTTCATATTAGGTATATGTGTCACATAATTAACTTGATAACACATACATGAATGAAAGTTATTTCCCCCACATCATAAAAAAAATAAGAAATTTGCTAAAATATCTTATGACACTTAGCAAATAATGGGAGTTTAGAAGTTTCTATTTGTTAGTGGGTTTAAAAAAGAAAAAAATTAAAATAGGTATGAGATACTATTAGAATTACACCTACATATATGTTGGCTACTAACACATAATATCTGACTATATCAATTATAAGAGTGATGTACTTATTATTGATAATTATGATTGAAATATAAGAAATTATTTTATAAAATTCCGGAAGATTTTTTATGACATGATGAATATATATTCATCTGTGTATAGTTTTACCACTTGCATTGCACCAATATACATACGTGACATTAGTAGCATGTTTAGTAATTATTAAGATGGGAACCAAGTATTCAAAATATTAATTGTTCATTCTATCTATTTTTGTTTGGCTGCCTATATGGACCCCAAGTTATAGTTGGAAGGGGTATAAAATAATTTTGCATACATATCCACATGCATGAACTAAGAATATGAACCGGAAAGTTTCATTCATAAAAAATTAACTAACTTATTTATATATTATGATTCTAGGTATGATAGTTATAATTAAGCTCTGACTATGGACATTGATACCATATTCACAATGACGACTTCTCCATTCAGTTAGCCAAGGATAAATGACAAGATGGTCTATCAAAAATGAGGAAACTATCTCAATACTTAGATATTAATTACTACTTTATCATATCATTTGATGATAATATGAATTTGAATATAATTTTTAAAGATATCATACAAATTCACCTATCTCGTGCTAAGTTAGCATGTGATCTATTAACCCCTCCAGTATCAAGCATAACATTAAAGTATATTTTGTGGTATCCAATATTCTATCAGATAAGAGATCAAGGTGATGATTAAATATCATAGAGGCTCTTAAATGGTTACATGATTGTAAGACTAGAAAGGTTCGAGGTTGATAATTTAGTATAAGGTATAAGAGTTGCTGGAAGATGATGAATAATTGGACATGGAAGATATTGAGGCTAAACCACAACTAGCAATACCTTCAAATACTTATGTGATAATGATGATATCCATCTGCACTACCATACTAGCACAATACAAATTAATGACTCATATATGAATTTTGATTTTTTATACTATATCATATTTTCATTATTTATGAATTCTATCTGTTATGTCATTATACACTTATACTTCATCTTATATTATGTATGTGTATATACCATGTTATACTTTTGATTTTGGAATGAATTGTTTTTTTCATTAAAATATTCATTTTTAGTTGAGCTGAATTTCAATTTTTTAATTATTTATTTTATTTTATTTCATTTAAATTTACAATGTAGTGTATATATGTAATGCACATTGCTTTTGCACTTTTAATTATATTATTTTGATATATAATTATATAAATAATAAATGTAATATTTTGAATAAATAATAAATTAAAATTTTAAAATATATTAATTGGGGCTTGGGCATATGCAAATACAAATTCAACCCACATCATAGGGCTTAGGCTACATGCTAGGCACTTGTTACTATGGTGTTGCCCAAAAACTAGCTTAATCCATCAAGATTCGACATGACCCGACATAGCCCGACATGACCCAACTTGGATGTTCCTAGCTGTAGGTCAAATAGGCTATGTGGAGCCTACTAGATTAGTAGTCATGGCATGCTGGGTATAGCATAGCGGTCTGATTAGGCCACAAAGAAATGTGACATGTCTGCTCGACATCACCTATTTGACACTTCTATATATTTAAACAAAAGGATTCTAGAATTTTTGGAGGTGATAGTGTCGGGATTTTCCCAAAAGTCATGGCTCCGACTTAAAGTTTCAAAGAAACCATGACTCATACTAAAAGAGAACTAGAATAATGAAGGATATGAGACCATGATACCTATAAAGCCATGATTCCAGAAGAAGTATAAACCTAGATTTAACCCGTAGATGTAAAAAAGGGAAATGAAGAAATATATGAGTAATTAGAGATTACAATATGCTATGGAGATAAAGAAAGGAAATAGAATGAACTTAAGAATAAGTTTTTCGATGAATCTTTCATTTTTATAATGATTCAGAAAAAGAGAAACCTGACAAACACTTAGAGAAGCTTCTCAATATATTTTAGAAGCTAGAAGTGAATATATAATTTTTCGAAGATTTAGCCAAAATGCCAAAATATATGAAAATAATCAAAAATATTATGAGTGATGAGAAGAAATTGAAGATGTATATATCAATTGAGTAAAAATTGAATCTTAGAAAAATTACTCCAATATTTTTTTTGATAAGTAATAAAACTTTATCAAAATCTATACAATCTATTTAAATTCAAAACTAATACAATCATTACAGAATACAATGAAAATTTTTGTTTTAATCTTTCTTAAGAATTGAATCTGCATTTTGAGCATTTCCTTCATGCTATATATGATTTCTTTTTCCCCATGTGTAGTAAACAACAACAACAAAAATAACTTTCCTAATACGATTCATGGCTATATTAGCTGAATAATTTTTTTTAGGCATCCGAAGCTTGCCGGGATAGATTCCATAGGCTACTTCATAGCTGTCCAAAATTTCGGGTGTTCCCATAAGCTTCTGGTGAAAGAGCACTCAAAGAATACATATTCAAAAGATTCTGGTTGGGAGCAGGATTTGCATAGTGTGTTCTTTGGGGTTGCAAATAAGCAGGGTTTCATTCTAATTTTTCCACATCTAATAATCCATAAAAAAGCTGCTTGCTTTGGAATATAATTACTTCAATATTTCTTTTACTCCAAATGGTGATTGAACTATCAAGCACCCTAATAATATTATTGAAGATGAATTAATTAAGGTGGTTAATATTAATATTTCCAAAATATTTTATTGTATTGGATATAGAGAAAAATAACTATATACCATTAATATTGGGATGACTATTTTTAGGTATGGGAGAAACTATCATTGATATCAAGAAAGCGGAGTTCATTCTTTATGAAAATTGATGAACAAGTAAAGTTTAACCTTTATAATAGCTTGTGAGATCTAGATAATAATGAAATAGAGTATTGGAGAATATACAATCTTTTCTATACTATAATGTAACAAAAGATATATTTAAAATAAAAAGATTTGTAGAAGATAGCTGGCTAGATGAAGACAAAGGAGATAAAATAGAAGGATAACTTTGAAGCTATGATAGTAATAAAGAAAGAGAAATATCAAGATGAAAAACTATTTAGGAGTTTAGAAAATGAGGAAATAGAGGAATATGATTACTATGAGGTCATAACATTCTTCATAGTCATGACCTTAGAGGAATTTTATGTTGATAATTCTAATGAATTTGGTTGAATATTGAAGAATGAAAACGTTGAGATATAAATCATAGAGGGGCCAATTGAAAAATAAGCCTCAACTATGCATGATATCATTGCCTTTGGTGCTACATAATAAAAATGACCAATGAAAGCTAAAAGACTAAGTGCAGCTATGAGCATTATTGAGACTTTGGTATGTACAATGATGTGATTTTGGAGTTATAGAACGAAAAGGGCAAAGAAAAACATCAAAAAAAAATTCATGGCTTTACCCAGTATCTCTACTTAAGAGTTATAGAACAATAAGGGTAAAGAAAAGCTGCAAGACAAAGCCATGACTTTACTCGATATTATGACTTTAGGGATCTAAGAAGAAAAGGGACAAGCCAACACAAAAAAAAAAAAAGAAATCATGGCATTTACAAAGTCATGGCGTGCAACAAAGAAAAGGCTCAAGGAAAAAGTGTAGCTAGAGTAGAATAGAAGGAAGAAACTAACAAGGAGATAAAATAGTATACTGAGAAGCTAGTATGGATATCAGAGATCTTAGATGGAGGGAAAAAGATTTTGATTGTGTAGCCATGAACATTAAATATAACACTACTTGGGTGACAACCTTATTTATTTTTCACATGTGTCAAAACCCACAATCAAAGTCAATATGCTTACTTGAAGTTGCTCCACATTTTTAGACCTTGCAACACTCAAGCCTCCTCATAGAATTTCTTATAGATATTGGAGTGTTGTTATTTTTTTATGGAGGGCAAAGTTATTGCTTGGGAATGAGTAATTATTTTACTATGAATGTTTATTTGTTGTTTAAATTACTGAACAATCTTATATATTTTTGTGAGTAATGATGATATGCATGCATGGAAATAGAGATATTATAGATTGATTTCATGACTTTGAAATTTTGATGAATATTAATGAAAAGTCATGAAATTAATATGTTGTTAGAGGTATTTAGCAGAGGGGAAGAATATTAAGTATTGCATAGTTTTCGCATTCATTCATGGTTAAAATTGTACCTAATTGGTCATGTCAATCCTTCTGTATCAAGATCATACCAACTCATTAATACAATCCTTCCACTATACAGCACATTCTTAGTGGCTATAATATTATTATGGAGTCACAATCATATTTATCTCATAAAATCTATATGAATGCAATATTAATTTTACATCACAATAACAACATATCTCACTGATGCTCAAAGTCATGGCCAAGTCTAAGTATTATGACTTTATCTTTAATATGGTTCGATAGTCTCAATTTAGAGACCCAACCTTTTTATAAAGCTATGAATTTTGAATTATAGAAAGTTACAAAGCCAAATTTACTCATGCCAAAATTGTGGCACTTATAAAGTGCCATGATTTTTGAGATACAGAATATTACAAAGAATAATACTCGAATATTAACATTTCACAAAGCCATGACTTTTGTCCTCAAAGGAAGGAAAGACCATAATTTTTACATATGAGATAATTTTTAGTGCCATGATATCCTTGCAATATCGTGGCAACATGATATATGAGATAAGTGAGGGCCAGTATCATAGCAACTCACAATGCCATGAACACTTGAGACATATGAAGGATAAAGTTTGTGCTGTAGTTATTTCCAAAGACTATGGATAAGGATACATAAGAGTGATAGAGACCTTAATAGTGTCATAGCAATTTTCCAAAACCACTACCAAATAATTATAAAAAAACCAATATTAATGTCTTGGTTATTTCATAGTATTATGATCATATAACAATATGAGAGGCCTTCACCATGTCATGGCCATTTCTATCACTATGGTCCATTATGAAAAATAGAAAGAAAAACACATGAAACCATGGTCACATTAGAATGCTATAAGTTTGTGTTATAAAGATATTAGGCCCAAGTCATGGTTTTTGCCCAGCATTATAACTTTGTGTTATAGAAAGATTGAGATGCATCCATGAGTCATTGCCATTTTTTAGAGTCATGATTTCAAGCTTAAGAGAGTAAGGCCAAAGTTATTCATTTCTTCTAAAATTCATGACTTCCTAATTGGAGTATAAATATGAAAGATAGAGAAATTCAAAAAAACTCTTAATTTCTTCTTCATATCTCTCATGCAAAAAGCAAAGTCATGGTAACTATAAAATCATAAGGATGAATTGTATACTTCCTAGGGGTTCCAAATGTAACCAATAGATGTGAGACTTAATGTAATTCCTAGAATTTGAGGGCATGACTCTCAAACCCCTCTCTATATGATAGATTCATAAATTTTTACCAAAATAGCATGTGATTTAGGATTTGTATGATTTGATATATATTATGTGATAATGGTTTTTTATTTATTAATGAATGTGTTTGATTTATATTATAATATGGTTGATGGCGGATGTATGATTAAATAGAACATGAACTAGAGTTTCAACTATTAGTGAGTTTGTGTGAGATTGTCTTGGTAGATTTTAATAGATAGATTATGAGGATCACTCATGCATATAGTAGAAAAAAAGTGATATCTCATTTGAATGTAATGCATGAGATAAACATATATGCTAAAACCTAAAATTCTAGTATATTAATCATTGTAGGTATTCTTCTTATGAAACTAAAAGTAAGAATATTTTATACACCAATTTATTGTACACATCTTAAAAGAACTAGTTCTTGATCAGAAAGGATATTATATAAATATTCTCTTAAGGTTTTAACTTTAGGATGAGAGTTGTATCTTTATCGAGGAGGATAGTGATAGAAAATCCTCGAGATATGTGCGGGTATGTTATGATTCGCAAGGTGGTGGTAGCCTTTGTGAGTTACTTTTCCTCATATAGTTCTTACTGGTGAAACTTGAGAAATGAATATATTAATTATGTAATTATGATACTTATGAAGTTGAAAGTGAAAATACTTACAAACCATATCAATCCTTAATCTTTATGATATCTTAGGCCAAAGAATAAGAGTGTGCATACAAAGTAATTGTCAAGGGTAGTTGACAAAGTTGCCTAAAAGGTATAGAATTGTGAATGATTCTCGAGCATAGATAATTTTTTTCTTGAATAGAGTTGATTGTGACTTGTATTCAATTAGGGTAAGGATTCAATGCAAAATGACTCAATATTCATTTTATGTCCAAACATAATATAAGATGAACTAATTTAAATATATATCACATAGATTAAATAAACAAATCTATGGATCTAAGATTGTTCACAATTTGAATATATATTTTACTGAAATAAGTTATCTCACATTGAATAACAAAACTACTAATATGATCCTTGCCGGATATAAAATCTAGTTGAAAGCAATCTTTACTACTTATATGACCCTTGTATTTACTGATCTCTATTGATGAGACTTTCTTATTAATGAGCTTTTGGGACATCGCCTAACTAATAAAATTAGTTAGCTTAACAAAGTTACAATAATACTCTAGAGAGAAAATATCAAAGTCACAGCCAACTCTAGTATAATGACTTTTTGTTATAAAAATTTTTGTCTCAGTCATTCTGATCTTAGAGTTAGGATAATTTATTATCAAAGATAAGACCAGAGTCATGACCAATCCTTGTGCCGCAACTTTGTGTTACAACAATTTAATAGTAGTCTAGAGATGTCAAATGGGCTAGGCATCCTAGGCATGACAGGAGGTGTCAAGTGGGCTAAGCCATACCTAGCTTTTATATTTCCCGCCCACATGCTGCCATTTTCTTTGAACCTCCACTAGTTTTTACAGTCCAAAGCTTTTGTCATATCCTTTAAGCTGGTGAAGGCTAGTCCCTCATCATCCTTCGGGAAGCATAAGTCTTCCTATTTTTTCCAGTGTAGCTTATTTTTCCATAATTTTTTCCCTACAAAAAGTTAGTAATTTCTTTCTCTAACTTTTTTTATAATTTTTTTGGTGGCTCTATTATCATTAAAATATGGGCTAGCGAGCCTTGAAGCAAGTGTGTAATTAACATAATTATTTCTGCCATGCTTAGTAGCTTCTCCTTCCATCCTGAGATCTTCTCTCTCATCTTGTTTATCCGGAAGTATTCCTCCTTCAACCTTCCTTCATAAATTGGTCATCTCAAGTACATTAATGCCTGATTTTTCTAATCAAAGCCTGTGACCCTTTTAATCTTCTGAGCTGTCTTTTCCAGTTTTCTATTTGCTATAATAAATTGGTATTTATTCTTGTTTAGCTTTTGCCATGTTTCTTTCTCCAATGAATGTAAAAGATTCATCATATTATTCATAGACGAGGTGCTAGCATTTGTGAATATAACATCAACTGCAAATGCCAAACAACTCACTTTAGGTGTATGACTCGGTTGCTTAAAAGTAAGAATATTTCCCATTCTCATTCTATCTTTTAAATTTACAATGAATAATTCTAGATATATATTAAATAATGAAGGTGAGAGGGGCTCACCTTGACTAAGCCCTCTAACTAGCTTGAATTCTCCTCCCACCTAACCATTTATCAAAATCTTAACCCAAGCACTTGGGATACACCTATGCACTAGATCTATCGGAATTCTGAGAAGCCCATTTTCTTCATTGTGTAACATAACATATCCCATTAGATATTCCATTCAACTATATCATATGATTTTGATAAATCTAATTTTAGAAATACATTATGCCCCTTGACATTAGCTCCTATTTTCGTTATCATTTCTAAGGCTAAGTTGATGTTCTCCATCATTAGCCTATTTTTAACAAATCCTACTTGTTCAGCAAATATGATTGAAGGAAGAAACTTGCTTACTGTATTCTAGAGTATTTTAGCTAGAATCTTATAAATTTTTTCTTCTTAATCTTTTTAAACTTTTTATTATTCGTATTTTTTTATTATTCTTATCTGACTTATTCTTTTTATTCTTCTAATACTTCTTATTCTTCTTATTTTTATTATTCTTCTTATTTTTATTATTCTTCTATTCTTCTTATTTTTTTTATTTTTTTTATTCTTCTTATTCTTTTTATTATTTTTATTCTCCTTATTCCTTATTATTCGTATTTATGTTATTCATTTTCATATTCTTCTTATTATAAATATTCTTATTATTCTTGTTATTCTTTTTTATCTTATTATTATTTTTATTCTTATATTTGTTTTATTCTTTTTATTCTTCTTATTCTACTTATTCTACTTATTCTTTTTATTCATCTAATTCTTATTATTATTCATATTCTTCCTATTATTCTTATTCTTCCAATTCATATTATTATTATTATTATTATTATTATTCTTATTCTTATTATACTTTTGATTTTTCTTATTTTTCATATATTTCTTATTCTTCTAATTCTTTTATTATTCTTATTCTTTTTTTAAAGGTTTATTTTATTATATTAGCCCTCTCTTTTGGCGGATGAATCCCATTTTTACAAACTAAGACTAACCTTTTTCCCTTTTACAGCCTTTCTTAAAATACAAAAAAAAAAAACAAAGCAAGTCCAAAATAAAATTTCACAATTTCAGATTGTGCCCTATATTGGGATCTTTGATATTTGAAAAAAATGATTTTTCTATCTTTCTCGTATCTTTCTCAGCTTCAGCCTTCCTAGAGCTCCTTCATTGTGTGCCCTTTATTCTTCCTTATTTTTCCATATTTTTGCTTAAGCTTGACCAGAAAATTAAACATAACAGACTCTAACTCTACCTACACTTAACAGACACTTGACCAGAAACTTGACTAGAAACAGACTCTAACCCAATATAACAGACCCTTGTTTCACATAAGCATCCAACATATCACAACCAATAACACCCTTAATTCCTGCCCCCCTCCCTCATATTCCATTTTAGAGCCTGGCCTCTTGTATCTCAATGCTTGACTTGTTTCTTCTGACCCCTTTAGCTATCCCATTTAGCTTGTTTATTCTGCCACGAACAACTATACTTTATCCTTCTTTATCAAGCCTGCAAAATAGAATGCAAGATCTACCAAATATACCCTACCCCCCAAATTATACCTCTCCACTGTAAGCTTTGCTGGAAATAGTAGTGTACTCTACTTCTCAAGCATGCAAAACATAATATAGTAAGATACCCCATTTTTTTTGCAGGATGCAAAAATAGTGTACTCTCTACTATAAGCTTATATTCCTACAAAACATAATGCATGATCTACCAACATATCAGAATACATAATCCCCCCACTGGATCGGGAGACTCTTTAATGTCTTCTCCTGCATATAAGATCTACAAATCAAGTTAAATGACCAAGAGAACTGATTCTACCTAGCTACAACTTATTTCCATTCAATCGTTAACTTTTTGAACTCTAATATAGGGAAATCTTAATTAATCTAAATTTATTAAACCCTTAAATTTGTTTGGAATATTAACTCCATCAAATTCTTGTGCTCCTTTCTCTCTCTCTACCTTTGTTAGCTAATTTATCACCCACAGCATTCACCTCCCTAAAAATGTGAGTGATTTTATCTTTTAGTTCTTCTATTAAACTTTTAATTTTGATAATATCATCTTCAAATTTCTATAATACTAGATTACATGTAACTAAAACAACTAGTAGGCTCGAATCTACTGGAACTTGAATATTTAAAAAGTTACTTTTCTTACAAATTTTCATTCCTTTATGTAATGCTTTAATTTCAACGTGCAAGGCTGAGGAGGCCAAGCCCCCAATTGTGAATGCTTTTATTACTGTTCCCTCTTGATCTCTAATCACGCCTCCTCCACCCGCTACACCCATATCCCTCTTAAAGCTCACATCTGTGTTTAGAGCTAAGCCTCCTTGAGGGGGCTTATTCTAGGTTATAACTCTTATTTCTTGCATTTTTTTAACACATGTAGAGAGATCTCAAGTTAGTTTCCTATTTTCTTCTAGACTTATTCTACTCAGTTTTATCGGCTTACAGGCCAAAATAAATGTGCATTCTTTTTTAATTTCTTCTAATATGTTTATATCATTCATTGGAACCCCTTTAAATCTACTTTTATTTCTAGACTTCCATAAGCACCAGACTGTGATATGCGGGATGTAATTTCTTATCCATTTTAAAATCTTACTTTTTGTATGACAATCCCCCCATTTTTTTAACCTCTCTTCAATTGAAGTTGTGCTAATTTCTATATCCGCTTCCATTTCTAGTTTGTTCCATATTTTCTGAGCTATATTTCCGGTTGAAAAAAGATGAGCTGTGTTTTCTATATCTTGCTTACATCATTCACATCTGGAAGCTAATTTTATGCCTTTCCTCTGAATATTTTCATCTACGGGAATCCCCTTTGAGAGAAGCTTCCACATAAACACATTCATTTTCTGAGGGAGCACCTTTGTCCAGGTTCTTTCAAAGATATATTGTGAAGGTTTTTTTAACTCTAACAAGTTCTTTGGCACTTTTTAGCGTAAATTTTCTTTGTGGGTTCAAAGACCATTTCCACCCAGAACTTTTTAATATTCCATGTTTCTCCACAATGTTTTGCTACTTGCATATCAACTTCCAACTTTTTGTCGCTTTTTTAGGATTCTTAAATGTTTTATCTCCCAGGCTGTATCTGGCATTCATATATGCCCCACAAAGACTATTATTTTTATTATTTTTTAAGCTCCACCAATTTTTACAAGCCCCTGGCTTAGCTAAATCATTCAATCTATAGAAGCCTAAACCTCCTTCCTCTATCTGGAAATAGAGTTATCCCCATCATTTCCAATGTGCTTTATTTTTTCCTTCCCTTTTGCCCTATATAAAATTAGCCATCTCTCTTTCAAGCTTTGTAAGTATATTTTTTGGGGGTTGTAAGGCCATTAAGGTGTATGCCAATGTGCCTTGTATCACGTGCTTGATTAACGTAATTTTTCCTACCATATTTAGTAAATCTTCTTTCCAGCCCATAATTTTTTGTCTCAACTTTTCAATCAAGCTTGCTAAATATTCCATCTTCAACCTTCCCTCATGAATCGGACAGCCTAAACTTCTTAGTGCCCCTTTTTTGTGTGAATCCCATGAGATTTTTAATTTTAGTGACTATGTTTTCGGGTGTATTCTTTGCAATAATAAATTGACATTTATTTGAGTTTATCACTTGCCCTGATTCTTCCTCCAAATTTTGCAGTAGCTTCATTAGATCTTTTATAGATCTGCTACTTGCATTTGAAAATATAATAATATCATCCGCATACGCCAAACAACTCATAGTCGGTGTGCCCCTTGGCTGTTTGTATGCGATGATTTTTCCTTTTCTAATTTCCTTTTTTAGATTTACTATAAATAGCTCTAAATAAATATTAAATAAAGATGGGGAGAGAGGCTCCCCTTGTCTAAGCCCTCTAGTAGGTTTAAATTCATCACTAGCCTATCCATTTATGAGAATTTTAACCCATGCACTAGAAATGCATCTATGCATTAGGTCTATCTAGAATTCTGAAAATCTCATCTTTCTCATTAAAAAGCATAAGATGTCCTATTCTACTCTATCAAATGCTTTAGACAAGTCCAATTTTAATATTACATTATGCTCTCTAGCTTTAGTTCCTATTTCTTTTTCATTTCTGAAGCTAAGATAATATTCTCCAATATCGACATATCCTTTACAAAACTAGTTTGTTCAATAGATATGATAGAGGGGAGGATTTTGCTAAGTCTTCCCTGTAGTAATTTAGCTAAAATTTTATAATTAGAATTACATATGCTGATTGGCTTGTAATTTTCTCATGTCTGTGGATTTTCCTTCTTAGGAATTAGTACAATGTAAGAGTTTTCCCATGCTTTTGTAATCTCTACACCAGGAAAGATACTAGCAATAGCCACTATCAGCTCTTTTTTAATAAGGTGCCAAATACGCTAGAAAAAACCATGATTCCACCCATCCGGACCTGCCGTGCTATCTTTGTTCACGCTAAACATGACCTCTTTTACTTCTTCATCTGAGAGAAGATCTTCTAATTTTTTGTTATCTTCATCTGAGTCCTTCCTCTCAATATGTTGCATTAATAAGGCCCTTTTAGATATATTCACACTGCATAAATGATTTTTAAAAAGTTTTTCTAGTTCATTTTTTATTTCATCTTCCTTTTCTAACCATTGTCTGCTTGCTAATTTTAATCATATTATTCTTTGTTTCTACGTTCTTATTTTTTCCATAGCATTGAAATATTTCATATTTTTATCTCCGTCTTTCAATAACTTCACTCTAGCTCTCTGTTTCCAAAATACTTCTTCCATGTGCATTTCAATCTTCAATTATGCTTTCGCTTTACTTAGCTCAATTCTAGAGACATCATATTACCTTTGCTCATATTCTATTTCTAGTTTCTCAACCTTTTGTTCAGCTACCTAAATATTTTATTTATATTACCAAAAGCTTCTTTATTCCATTTAGCAAGTGAGAAACACGGTGTTCAATGTTTTTTTTTCCAGGATTTGCATAGGATTACCCAAAGCTGGGTTTTCCCATGATTCTTTTACTATGGCTTCAAAGTCTTTATGTAAACCTCACATATTTTTAAATTTGAACCCGTAGTTTCTCCCCTTACTTACCTCAAATGTCATAAGGAGTGGACAATGGTCCGAGCAGGTTCTATTTAAATGTTTGATTTTAATTCCTCCCATCTTATCTTTCCATTGTGAGTTAAATAGAACTCGATCCAGCCTGGACCATATTGTACCCCTCCTTTTCCAATTATTATACCACGTAAAATTTGACACAAGAAAATCTGCCTCTATTAAATTTGCTCTTGCAATTGCCTCGTTGAACTGGTCTAAGGCAACCTGATCAGGGGATCTACCTCCCCTTTTTTCATTAGGATTTCTAATCACATTGAAATCTCCTCGAATAAGCCAAAGAGTTTTCTTTGCGGCTAGGTCTTCCATTGCATGCCATAGGATTTTCATATCCTCTTTAGTGTTACTAGCATATACTACTGAAAAGATCGAGTCTGAATTACCTAACTTGAAGCTGATAATTTGCTCAGCTTCTGCAACTATATCAACTTCCATAGACTTATTCCATGACCCATAACTTACCATTCAGATTCGAATAGGCATGATCTAAATGAATTAGATTTTTATATTTTTCTATTTGTTCTTTTATTACCATAGGTTCAGCTAATATTATGATTTTAATTTTGTGAATTCTAATTAACTTTTTAACTCTATTTATTGTGGGAATGTAGGCCACCTCTCTTATGTTCCAATATAAGCAGTTAAACATATCTATATAAATCTAGTTTGTGCTCTAGTGATGCATTTTGAATCATACTTCATATTTAAATATTTTTTCCTATTTCTAGAAGTTTTATTTGAGCTAGGTGGTGCCTGCTCTTTTCCTATTTTCATTTTTTCCATATCTTTCCCCATTCTTTTTAATTCTTTAATAGCACGTTTTCTGTTATGTGGGATGAATCGGGGCATATTATGCTCATTTAAATCATCCTGAGGCAGGTTAGGGATATGCCTCACCTCCTCTTTATCAAAACTTATAAACGACCAACTTTTAACCTCCGAACCCTTTTCTGAGAAGAGATTATCATCCCCCCAATTGTGTTTCTCAATTTCTTTGATTTTTTCTACCCCTTTTATTTTTTCCATCCCTCTTCTTCTAACCCCAAACCTACAGTTTACTGCCCTCCCTTCTGCCCCTATTTTTTCTATTGCTCTTGCAGTTTCAGCGAGCCATTTCCTAACACCTTCCATTCCATACCTTTCTACTTCCTTCACTACCCTTGCATCTTCATTTTTCTCTCCCTCCCCCCCCCCCCCCCCCCCCCCCCCCCCCCCTTCATTCATTTTTTTTTCTAGTAGAGCCTATTTCTGTTACCTCCAAAGCCCCTTCTAAACTCCCCTCATCCTTAAACTAACACTCATCAACAGCCTAAAGGCCCTACACTCCATAGCTTCCGCCCCTTTCCCTATTACATAC